>CAKNYM010047972.1:0-46942 GCA_932195095.1 Andricus curvator
GTCAAAGTATGTCATTAGTGACGTCATAATTTCTTTTCCTAATCACACACACACACATATATATATATATATATATATATATATATATATATATATGAGGAAGCGACATTGACACCAACCGCAGAAAGCAGGCACCTTCTGAGAGATGATCGCAATTTCATTAAAAGAAGGAACATTATCATGCAAGTTCCTCCTAAGCCCCAAGATCTGGCTGAAATGGATGCCATCCTTCGTGGAGATATCTCGCAAGAGTCCGACCTCTGGACCACCAATTGCTCAGTTTATGGTGCTGCGAGAGCTTTGGCTGATTCAAATCGAAGGCTGAAACCGACGATGGATCGAAAGACCAAAAAACGCTTGCATCAACTGAACAAGAAGATTGGATGGGCAAGACAGAATGCGTGCCGTGTTCAATGTGTGATTGACTACATAACATCTGGTAGACCGTTTACGGAAAGGGTTTGAAAGTTCGGCCAAGAACTAAGGATCTTGAATCACACACTAAACAAGTCAAAGCTGCTGACAATCAAGCAGCATATTGTTGACAAAATACGGCTGTTATCTGACGCAAGGAGGAGAATACAGAAGAGGGAGAGATGGATCAGGGAGAATCAACAGTTTCTATCTGACCCTTCGCGCCTCTTCAGCGATCTACCTGTTTCTGAAAAAAATCGACCCAAGCCCAAGGAGGTAGAGACTTTTTGGAGAGAGGTGTACAAGATCCCGAAAACACTAGAGTGGAAAGAAGATACTGACAATATCATCCGCTTCAAGGAGTTTTGCGACAACCTCATAAAATCTGAGGAGGAATGTCCATCAATCACTGCCGAAGAGGTGAAAAAAGCACTTAGAGGCACGAAGAACTTTTCCGCTGCTGGACCAGATTGTATCAAGAACTTTTGGTGGAAGAAGTTTACTTTTACACACCAACATTTGGCCCGCATATTCACCTCATATTTAAAGTCGGAGACGCCCATTCCGCAGTGGCTGGTGTTAGGACGCACTATACTTCTGCCAAAAAAAGGCAACTTGTCCAACCCAGAGAATTACAGGCCAATAACTTGTTTGAACACGCTGTATAAGATCTTTACAGCTGTCCTCAACAACAGGATTGTTCGACGAATTGAGCCTGTATGGTGAGAGATGTATGAACAACGTGGCTCGAAAAAAGGTGTAGCAGGCTGTCGAGAGAACCTGCTAATTGACAGGTGTGTTGGTAAAGACGCTGCAGCCCATCATCGCGTCCTGTCAAAGGCCTGGATTGACTACCGGAAAGCTTTCGATTCAACCTCTCATAGACTTATCATATGTCTGTTGGAAAGCTTGAAGGTACATTCACACATAGTGAGATGCATAGAGAGATTGATGCCTCTTTGGAAAACTAGATTTACTATCTCATCTAGAAATTATCGTGTGACAACGAACAACGTCACCTTCCAGAGGGGCGTCTTTCAAGGTGATACCATGAGCCCTTGGCTTTTTTGCATCACACTTCTGCTTCTCTCTCGCACTACGAAATTCTCCTGGATACCTCTGTGGCAACAATAATCAGCGCGAGCATAAGGTCACTGATATATTTTATCTGGCTGACCTGAAGATCTATGCCTCTGGTAAAAGCAAACTTCAAACTGCTATAAATATTGTCAAGAACTACACAGGAGAGATTGGGATGGACTTTGGCTTGGACAAGTGTGCCAAAATTCATCTGAAGAAAGGAAAGATTACTGGCGTTCCCAAGGACCCTGAGCTTGTGGATATAAGTGTTATCAGACATCTTAATACTGGAGAGAACTATTAAAACGAGGATTCCTGTTTCCTCATTTTATTGAAAATTTAAAATAAAACAAAACAACAAGTTTCAAATTTCTTTCTTTCAGGACTTTTAATTTAATTTTAGGTGGCGCTAAGCAAAAGACATTTTGCTGCCCTGGAAGAAAGTAAATCTGGTGAACGATTAAACATTTAAGATTTAAATAAAAAGAAATGTATGTAAAAAAAAAGTTTAAATGGTCCTAGCTCATTATTTCGGTGGAGTGGCGCGAGTACCTGAAAGTCTTAACTAAGGAAGATAAATCTAAGAGGTCTTTTCAATAAAGAGACATCATTTCAAATATATAAAACAATATAAATTCTATTTATTAAAAACATTCTCAAACATTTAAGTGCATCATAAGGAGAAACTGGTAAGAACACAAAAAAAATGTCCCTTGACAATGAAACAGAAAATTAATCCCCTTTTATATTTTACAATGAATCAGACATTTAGATTTTACTGAGATAAATAATTAGAATAATTCATTCATGGAGTCTAAGAAAATAATTAAGAGAACGTCAAAGTAAAGGAGTGAATTCGGCCCTGGAGCAGATACAAACATTCGTTTCTCTCCACGTCTACTGACGCCATTTGGAGAGTGATAATAAATTTTCAAACAGTTTGGCAGGTCAAGAAACAATTTACAATTAATAATTAAAGCCGTCCACCTTTACCAAGTCCAAAGAAGCAGCTTCTATCCAAAAAGTTTCAGCGGATTGAATAGACACACAAAAAAAAAAGTATAAAACCACTCTGTGGCGACAACTCAAAGACACACGAATCAAACGTGAGCTTCCTCACACGAGGCTCGAACGATCAAAGGCAAGGAGTTCCCTTCGCTTGACGGTACGCAGACCGCCCAATTTCTCCCCTCCTGCGCAGGGAGACGAGACCTGTCTTCTACGCTGTCGCAGTGTCACGGCGGATGGAGGGAGATCTCGGGACCTTAATGCCCAAAAGATGGTGATAGTGGTGCTGCGATAAATCCTCGGCGGTGAGATTTGAATCGCACCAGGTACAGGATTTGGAATGCGGGACTCACATCCAAATTCCACCCCCGGTGTACAACCAACGGCTGTGCCTGTGCCTGTGCGACTTCAACCCGCCTTGCATCCTTGTAGTCCGTACCGCTGATCCTTGATGGTGATTGATGGTCCAAGTAAAGTCAATCCTTCCTCCATCCCTCCTTCGTCCTCAAAACTCGGTGAATGACAAAAACAAAAAGAAAACAAAAACCCAAAAGATAGTGCGATAGGTACAGAGCGTGTCATGCACACGCTGAGTACCTAGAACACATACTATCAGGGTGTCCGACCCACGCGGGAACGACGTATATCTACAGACATAATGCGGCCCTAAGAGTGCTTTATTACCATCTTTGTCGCTCTTACGGTGACGGCCGCGACCCTGCCCTGCCGAACGCTCCAAAGGAGATAGAGTCGATTGTCCGAAACGAGAAGTGCCAAATTTTCTGGAACTACGATTTTCGGGCAGCAGTCTCCGTTGCGCACTCGAGGCCTGAAATTGTTCTCCAAGACTTCGAGAAACGAACTATATTCGTGATCGAATTCTCAACTCCGTCCGAATACAACATCACTGCAAAGGAGAAAAAAAAGAGGAGAGGTATCAAGACCTTAAAAGAGAGCTACAACGACTGTACCCAAAATATTCGGTACAAGTAATTGTCCTTGTGATAGGTGCTCTCGGAGGTGCGAAACTATCACAGGTTCGTAACCTCAAAGCCATACCCGCGTGCCAAAAATATGCCAAGGCTCTTGCGAGATGGATGCAGAAAGCTGTCATCCTTGGGTGGTTTTGTGTCCTCAAGACACACGAGGGTTTCGCCGGCCTGTCGTTGTGATTTCGTCGTTGCGTATGACCACCCATCTCACGGTTGTGAGACGTGGCCATGGGTGTGATTTACCGCGGTGCTACTGGGGGCTATTGACATTTTTTGGATGGCAGTTTCTCTTAGTGGGACCCTGCGGTGGTTGTTTAACTTTATTTTTAAATATATATCTGTGTATTTTTAAATATATATATATATAATATAAATATTGATAAAAAATTCATTTAAATTATTGTTATACAAATTTTTATAAACAGAAACGTAGATTAATAATGCTCAGTCCAAGAAAGGTCGCCTTTTCACTAAAATTATTCGGCCATAAGTTAATGTATACCATTAATCCATTTCCCTTTCAGGGTAGGCGTGACACTACCCGATTCGGGTAGTGTTTCTATGGTAGGTGGATAGTTTACTTGTAGTTATAAATAACTACAAGCGTGGGCTTACCACACCCACGATGTGCCAACAGCACTCAGTATTCTTCAATGGTCACCCATCCAAGTACTAACCGCGTCCAACGCTGCTTAACTTCAGTGATCTGACGAGAACTTGGTTTTTCAGCGTGGTATGGCCGTTGGCTATAATAAAAGTGATTTTAAAACTGTGGAGGATGCAATAAATAATTTTTTCAAATTGTTAATAACCATTTATTTATTTGTTCTACAATTAGTACTGATATACGCTTAATTGTGATATGGAACCTACAGTATTGATTTAAAATCAATATATGTGATAATTAGAAATAATTTTAATCATAAAAATATAGAAGTATCATTTCTATATAGAAAAAGGTGCTTTTGCAGATATCAAATGTGAGAAGTTGTAAGCTCCGGAAGCTACGATCATGGTTTCTTAAAGCAACCAATCCCGACGCAACTAGAACGTGTACGTCATCTGCTTCTGCTCCTTCTGTCCTAGAAGGTAAGCAAGAGCGGGAAATTTACGCGAGATAACATCGGGCAACACTGTTCCTTGGAGTCAGGTCTCTAGCCGCGGATGATCTTACGCGGCAGACGGAACAGTTGGAGATGAAGTTTCACCTCTGGATACTTTTTTAGAGCTACCAATCTTTGTAGAATGTTATGAGGAACAGTGTTGACGGATCAGATGAAGTGATCCCAGAAGAACAGCCTTTGCATCCGGTTCGCGATGGAATGAGCCTGACGCTGGCAAGCCGGAATCTTGTTGAGTTGGCTAATGAATGAAGCTTTCATACCTCCAAGAAAGCCGATTATGAGAACTATTATGTCTCTCTATGTACCCGTAGCGTGCATATTTTGAGCATCCACTGAGAACATGTCCAAGTGTTTCTGGCTCTTGCTTGCACGCTCGGCAGTTGGTATCGCCTACAGGTACATTCATTATGCGCTCGCGGTAAACTAAGGTGTCTATAACGCCGTCTTGACAGGCAAAAAGAAATGCCTCAGTCTTTGATTCTAATCCAGCAGACTTGAGAAACATGCTGAACAGACCCATTGAGAGCTCTTCTTTACGTATAATGCCGTAGAATTTACCATGAAGGGGCTTGGTAGCATGTTCTCTTAGTAGAAGCGTATGTTCTGCTTCCTGTACACGACTTTTGAGCACCAAAGGTATTACTGATGCTAGGTCATGTGTATTGTCGCTGGAATCAAATGGGAGGCCAAGCTCCTCTGCGGCCCTATCTGCGGTATGGAAACGCCGCAGCATTGCCGAATTCATGTTGATGTACGAGTCGCATAAAAGAATCTGTGCTATTTAGAACTGAGCAGGCCGTAGCCAGAACCGTTCTGCGATGAAGACACTCTAAGCTCAGCAAGCCTCTACCCCCTTTATCTCGAGGGAGGTATATTCGAGGTACGGAAGATCTAGGATAATGACTTCGATGGATTGTCATGATCTTGCGTGTGCTTCGGTCAAGTTGCTTCAACTCATCGACGTTCACTTTTACAGCACCAAACGTGTAAAGCAGTATAGGAACGGCCAGCATATTGGTCGCCTGGATCTTATTCTCTCCAGATAATTCGGAAGCTCACATTTTTCTGAGAATTTGGCGGTATTGCGATAGTGGTTTATATCCACCTGTCAATGGCGGTTTGTGTGTACCGTATACACATGTATATACGTATCTATATACGTATATACATGGGTATACGTATATGGTTTATAAAGCGGTAATCTGGGCGCCAGCCAGGCCCCTATAGCGAAGGTATTAACCGTGAACCCGGCAAAATTTCTCAAATAGCAAAAAAAAAAACAACAAAAACAAAAATCCAAAATTTTATGTGAATCCTGAAAGCCTAAAAAGAAAAGCTAATGGAGTAAGGAATCTCAGGGGTGGTTCTTTATATCTCAACGGCCAATTTTATCGACTTTTTGGTTAATTCGAATTTTTATTCAGAAAACAATAAAAGGAGGGAACGAGATCTGACAATTTCACCATTATTTCCCGACAATTATACCGCGCTTGCTCTTTTTAGCCCTGAACGGAAATGGCGTAGGCGATGTGAGGCGAGGCCACGTGGCTAACCGAACCGGAAATAGAAAATTAAACGGAAAGACACTCTTAGCAAGGCCAGGCGAGGCAATGGGTCGGATTGGAGCTAAATCTGAAGGATTTAGAAGACAAACTCCGCCATTGAGTCGCCCGCCGAAATAACGAAAGAGTTACCTTAGACATCTCCAATCTCGAGCGAGGTAGGCAACAATAGAAATTCCAAGATTCAAGTTTTCCCAAAATAAGATAAATCCAATGTTGAAGTGTACAGAGTCAAATCCAATGCCAATTTTTTTTTCACAATAAATCCAATGTAACATGTATCCTATCCTTTCAAACTCCGAAATTACATTCGGCGGAGGACTAACGCGTCTTTTACATCGCAGACCAAGAACGTAAGTGAACGTCTCCATGCGACGCACCAAGACCGTGAACTCGAAGGGTGCTCGCATGAAGGCGTATTCACAACCTTCACTCAGCGCAACTATCGGTAAAGCTATGAACTAAAGTTTCATCGTTGACTAACGGTGTGACAATATTCTCTAACAATATTCGCGAAACATTAACATAAATCCTATCGGCACACCTAAAATCACGATTTCTACGCTAAATCCTAAACTTGAGAAGAAACTCGACGTTTACCGAGTATCAAACTACTGCGCCTAGTGGAGGGACTGTGAACTAAACTGTTACTGACTAAAATTATGAACTATTTGCCGCAATTGAATAGAAATAATGTACAATTTCTCATAAACGACTCTTAATCTAAACATAAGTCTCAAGATTCATGAAACTTTAACAAGAGAAGGTTTCATGAATCTTGGAAAGTTTCCAACTACAGTTTGGCGGGAAAATTCAAAATAAGGAATGAGAACGGAACATCGCATGAGGCCGGTTAACTAATTTTACGTGGACCTATCCTTGGGGATTTATAATAATTTTGTCCTGACGCGCCAATAACCTAACCTCGGCCAGACGCAGGCGCGCATGCGCATAAGCTTAAATGAGACCTTTCGCGCATTTCGGACGTTTTGTCTCATGAAACCTTTCATAGGTACTTGAATACCTTTATGCTAGATGAAAAGTTCCACGGAGACCTAACCCTAACTAAATTCTAGGTTAACAATATACGTAAGTTACCGAGTTTTACAATTACAATGCACATTCGGTAGTCGTCCCCTACACGTTCGAATCTCGAAGTTGAAGTCCAATTGATGGTCCAGCCAATGACCGTGAGGCCGCTCTTGTCAAGTTTCCGGTCTGTAGTCGTAGTCTTCCTCAAGATAGCGTCACCTATATAACCATTCCAGCGTGTCAGAATCCCTGGTAATCGTCTGACATGGCGACTCAGTCCTGGTGGTCGTAGGGTCGTTAACTGGTATCGTGACGTCACGCCTCGGGAACGTGGTGCAGTGAGGTTAGTGAAAGATGGCGGCCGAAAGCGAGACCAACTATTGGATGTTTGTGGCCCGCCATCTTGTACTGAGATCAAGAAGATGGTGGCGTGGGATGGTAAGGCCATGATTGGTTGTGGGTCCTTCATTCAGGGTGTGTTAAACAACTCCCAAGAAACCTCTGCTGCTACTTCCCATCTTTGGCCTCCGTGGTAATTTGTTGGCGATGAGTTCCTCGTGACGTCACGCCTCGATGACATGGCTCTAAAGGACCGGTGGAAGATGCGACCAGGCACGGTACTAAGGAGGCAGTGTGTTCGAAGTCCGCCATTTTGGGTTGAAGTCGGTAACCATGGAGACGTGGAATACTCGAACCATGGTTAATGATAGGTACTTTATGCAGGGCGAGTTAGTGACTACTGGTGACCTGAGTTGCAACGATCCATCCCTATATCCCGTTGCTGTTATCGTTGATCTCGGAGTTGACAGGTGGCGATTAATCATGAAAACAAATGTACGGAAGGAATGAATAATCAAAATATAATTTATGACAAATGCTCTTGGCCGAGGTGACTTCCGCTCTTGGTCGCTATGGCATTTTTGGAGTTGACCAGTTATTATGGGTTCAAATAAAAGTGACAGGAAATTCAAAATTTTACCCTGACACAGTATTCCAAGATATGCATATGTTTCTTCAATGCAAAGATGTTGAATGGTATTTCCGTCTATGAGTTGAACATGCTGATCGTGACGCTATGATGTAGTTTCTAGTCTTCCTTGGTGTAGGTGGACGCAGGCACACTTGTCCAGTCCGAAGCTCATGCCAATCGCTTAAGAGTACCTATTTACCGCCTCCACAAGGATGTCAAGGTATTCTTTCGAGAAAGCAAAGAGTTTAAGGTCGTCCACGTATAAAAGGTGGTTGACCTTATATTCTCTTTTTTTTGCGGGCCACATTGGTATCTGGAGCTTTTGCCTCGGAGCACAATAGATAGAGGCAAGAGAGAGATGCAGAAAAGTATTGGTCTTAGAGAGTCTCCTTGAAAGACCCCCCTCTTATATGTGATAAAGCTTGTAGTCACTTATCTTTTGTCAGATGTTATGACAAATCTTGTCCGCCACAAGCTCTCTTATGCATCTCACTATTTTTGGATGCACCTCCAGGCACTCAAGGAGCTTAATAAGTAGCTCATGGTTCGTGTTATCGAATGCCTTACGGTAGTCAATCCAAGCCATGGACAGATTGCGTCGATACCTGATCGAGTCCTGGGTAATACACCTGTCTATTCACAGGTTCTCCCCGCAACCTGCCAGACCTCTCTTGCATCCACGTTGTTCAACTATTGCACTCCATAGCGGCTCGATAGATGTTAATATCCTCTCTTTGAGGATGCCAGTGTATAGCTTGTAGCTGGTGCTTAAACAAGCGATTGGGCCTGTAGTTCTTTGCACTTGACAAATCTCTGGTCTTAGGGATCAATACCGTGCGTTCTTCCACTAGCCACTGCGGGACGGGTTGTTCTCCGTTTAAGAAGGTAGTAAATATAAGAGCTAGATGTTGGCGCGTAGAAGTAAACTTCTTCCACCAAAAGTTTTTGATTTTATCTGGCCCTGGCGCTGAAAAGTTTTATTGAACAGACGGGAAGGATGAGTAGAAAAGGTGGAATTTTCCTGAATCCACTTTACTCGCCGTTCAAGGCGCAGTTTCGCTGATGAAAGAGATCTTATTTTTTGCGTCCCATGCTGCTTGATGGTCAACAGTTTACACTTGTTCAGCGTGTGATTTGCTTTCCTTAAGTTTGGAGCAAGTGTCCTAACTTTTGGAGTGAATTTTTTATTTAATTTTATGTAGCTAATCACGCACTGAATATTTGATGCATGCCGTCTCGCCGTTTCAATTTTGAACTGGAGCTGTGCAATACGGTCGCGAGTCTTACTCAGCCGTACTGCTGTATCGTTACTTCTATTGTCGCTAAGCAGGGAGACCGCCTTTGGTATCCTTTGGTGGATAGATCTCCTACTTCTCATGTTGGCATTATCGGCTATCTGCAAAGGTGGTCTTGCTGGAACTGGTTGAATGTTCGCTGGAGGATGTTGCTGTTCTTCTTGTTGATAAAGAGCTTCATATCTGTTTTTTCGCAAAAAGGATATCTGATCTCTTAAATTTTGCGGCGTTTGATAAGCATATTCCGGGTGCATATTGACCCAACAGTCATGTAACCTCTGCATGAATCCTCTTCGCGCCGGTGAGCTTCTTTGCCAACAGGTAAGGATGTCCCTCCTGAGTTGGTCCGACCATTTAAATCGATGTTGCCGCCTTTGTCCGGGGCCTTTGCCTGGTCGTCGCCTTGGTTCGGTCCTATTGCCACTCCCAACTGAACCATGGCCTCCATCCGAGAGAGGCCTATTGTGGGTGGCACTGCGCGATGCTTGTTTCGTAACCGCATAATTCATTGCATCAGGGAGTTAGCCCAAAGCAACGTGGCTGACTGCAAGAGCCGGAGCTCTCGGGCGATGGGGTCGCCACATCCCTACGCAGATATCAAATCATTATTATTATTTTCATTAATTGTTATTAACAAATTCTGAAATTTTTATTCAATAGCTCATATCCCAATGGGAAATTTACAACTGGCGCAGGATTGGGTCAGTACTAGCCAAAGTTCGACAGCATTGGCGTGGTGCTGGTAGCCCAATACTGGCGTCGATGTGGCGTAATCTTGGGATGATAACGCTGTTTAGTACTGATTGCCAACTTCGGGGCTGTACTAAAAAACTGTACTGGGCATCAGTATTGGCGCAGTAATTACTATAAGTACTGTGCTTTAGTACTGAGGCAGTCGTGGGTATAAGTACAAGTGAAGTACTGGAAGTAAGTATTAGCACAGTACGGCCAATGAGTACTGTCAAAGAAGCCGGAGGTGTACTGGGCACCAGTATTGGCGATGTACTGGGATGAGACAGAAATGATAATGATGTTCAGTACAGACTACCAGTATTGCTACTGCACTAGCAGCCTTCACGATTGCCAGCTTTGCTTTCAGACATAGTGATGCATTTGATCGAATTGAAAAAAATTCGTTTCAATTAAAAAAAAACGGCATTTTCATATTGAAGACGTAACCATTCTACCTTTTGTCTTTAGACATGAAAAAGTGGTCCATTTTCAAAGAAATGTCAAAAAAATCTTTGACAAATATGTCTGTCTGAATTACAAAAAGTAACCTCATTTTAACAACAGTTTACGCAAAAAGAACTTTCATTTTTTCACAATATTTCACCAAATACTTTATAAGAAGAATAAAAAACATAAATTAAGAACGTCATGATAATATAAATCTTCATATTTTTATGAAGAAAGTAAGTCAACTTATTGTAACATCAAATAAAATAAAAAACCATGTATACCATTAAGTATACCATTAAGCCATTTCCCTTTCAGGGTAGGCGTGACACTACCCGATTCGGGTAGTGTTTCTAGGTGGATAGTTTCATGTAATGTAATTTAATTTACTGTAATTTCATTTAATTCATGAAATCTGTTACACCATGCCTTTATAGTCGGTTCGGTATACTTAAAAAGGCTAAAACTGTTAAGAAGGCATGAAACTTAATATATGTATTCTTTTTGACCTAAAAAAAGTTTTAGAATAAGGTGCCAAACAATTTTTAAAAACTTTTCCCAATAAATAAACGGGCATTTTTTTGAAAACTCGGTATTTTTCAAAATAATTGAGATAACTGAGTTGTTCTTTTTTATTATTGTGGAAGATTTTCTGAGTGTTCTAAATAAAAAAAATGGAAAAAACTGAAAAATTTAAAATGGCGGCTATTTCTCTGAAAATCGAAAATGTGGGGGTTTCTCGAAAAATATGCGAAATACAAGAAAAAGTTCTAAATAATAAATATTCTCCTTAAACAGACATACAAAAAGTTTGTCTTCCATTGTTCAAAATTTTGAACTGTTTTTTGAGTACCTTCAAAAATTTGTATTTTTATTCAAAAAACGTACACCAGAATCGTACTAAAAAAACGGGTCAAAATGTCGAAAAATCGGAAAAAAACATTTTTTCTATAATTCGCGAAAAAGTGCCAGTTTTTCCACCTGTTTTTGGTGTAAAAAGTTACCGATTTTTGCTCGATGACGTGGCGCATGCGCAGTGCCGACCTTTCCGGGCAACAGTGACAAAAGTGGACAGATGCAGTGGAAAAAGTAAATGGACAGTGATAAAAGTGAGGCACAGTGGAAAAAGTAAATGTTATTTCGGGTGGGTTCGTGCTGCCTCGGGTGGCCTCGTGCATCGTGCGCAGCCAACTTCATTCTATTTTCCGACTGTCGTCCCTAACCTAAAAGCAATTTCCTGAAAAGTCTCGAGTTGTGTATTTTGTATGTACTTTTGTCACTTGGCAAAAGCAAAAAAACACCGTCAGTTTCTCCGAAAATACTGTGCTTGGTTTTTTTCACGAAAAATCGGAAGTTTTGAAGCCCTCAACTTTATGGGCCAACTATTCAATTGTGAGAACCAGCTTATTATTACTGCCATATTATTGCCATGGTTTTGATAATTGCCATTGTCATTGTTGCGTCAATCGACAAAAAATCGCCTTCTTTTTACACAAAAAACAGGTAAACAAAAACTAGCACTTTTGCACAAATAATAGAAAAAGTATCGTGTCCCACACATTGAAAAAGCGACGATTTAAAACTCGTGTGATAGCCACCCTCGCTCCGCTCGGGTAGCTAACTTCACACTCGTTTTAAATCTCTCGCTTTTTCAACTTGTAGCACAATATACTATTATACGTTTCTCCAAAGGGAACATTTTTATCTTTGAACTTTTTTCCGTATCTAGCATATTTAAAATATCTTAATTGCAATCTAAAATATTACAAATCTTTCATTTTTAAAGAAAACAAAGCAATTGACAAAGTGAGGTCGGTAATGTAGGTATTTATGTCTGTCACGTGTCCTTCATTAACAAAATGGCGGCTATTTTTCCCAAAAGCAAAAATTTGTATTTTTTTAAGAAAAATATTCTAGATACGGGAAAAATTTCCGATTAAAAATTATTTTGAAGGTTTTGAAGGTACTTAAAAATTGGTTCAGAACATCGAAAAATAGAAAAAGAATTTTTTTAGGACTCTTTAAAGGTATAAATACGTACATTACCGACCACACTTTTTCAATTTTCCGAATTTGTTTTTGAATCTAAGAACTTTTTTTGTAAATAAAATATCGGGCTGAAACTTTGGCAAATGTATGAGAAGATAATAAACTACGTTTACGTACTTTATTCGAGGAAGAATTTCACAAAAAATTATTTTCGAAGAAATTAAAACTGGGTGCATTTTTTGAACCTAAGAACTTTTTTTATAAGTGCAATATCGGCTTCAAACTTTGGGAAATGCAAGAGCCGACAGTAAAGTACGTTTATGTACATCATTTGAGTATAAAGGATGCAAAAAGGAAAATTCCAACTAAATGTCAACTCCGGTTGCCAGTTCGGTCGGTATTCGCGATGGGCAACCGGAGTTGACATTTAGTTGGAGTTTTTTTTGCATCTTTTATACTCAAATGATGTACATGAACGTAATTTACGCTTTTGCATTTGCCACAGTTTGAAGCCGATTGTTCACTCATAAAAAAGTTCTTGTGTTCAAAAAATGCACCCAGTTTTAATTTCTTCAAAAATAATTTTTTGCGAATTTCCTTCTCGAATTAAGTACGCAAACGTAGTTTATTGTCTTCTCATACATTTTCCAAAGATTCAGCCCGATATTTTATTCACAAAAAAGTTCTTAGATTAAAATAAAATTCGGAAAATTGAAAAAGTGAGGTCGGTAATGTAGGTATTTAGGTCTGTTACATGCCCTTAAGGACAACAATTTTCGCGTGGACCTTTTCTCTGTATATCGCGCATTTTTCGAGAAAACTCCACATTTTGTATTTTCAGAAATAAAGCCGCCATTTTGTTAATTTTTTAGTATTTTTTCCGGATTTGGACAATTTCCACAATAAATTTTCAAACAAAGAAAAGTTTCGAACATTCTTCGGCACTTTACCCTAAAGCTTTTCTTGGGTCAAATAGAACACATACGCATACACAAAGTTTCATTCCTTCTTAACAATTTCAGCATTTTTTAGATAATTTGCATTGTACCGCACCGAATATTAAATTAGAATGGCTTTCATTGTTTATGGAAAATAAATGGAAATATAACTTTTTAAATAAAAAAAAATCAAATCTAGGTCTTATCAGGTTTAAGGCAGTTGTTGCCAGATGTCGATGAGTTTCTTTCTTTTTTCATTTTTTCTCTCTCTGCGCGTCCACCATCTCTATCACTTGATCCGGAAAACCAGCGGCTCATTGCAGTTTTTAACTCGGAGCACTTTACTTTCGGAAACTTTACTGCATAAACCTCTGAAAGAACGATTAGAAGCCTTTAGTTTACCAAGAATTATCCAATAACATACTATCAAATGCGAAAAGTGGGAGAATTAAAATGAGATTTTCTTACCTAAGAAACAAACACATGTTTCTGTTATGTACAAATTTAATTTCTGTTTCCCCTTTGTTTCTCTTCCAAACCAGAATAATTGATTTGGACTCCTTTGGTCATGACATTTGGAATTATACGTATCAAGCTGTCGGAAATTTTTCCTTGTTGCATGTGCAATGCCATCATAGTTTTCTAGAAGTGAATTAAAGTAAATCAATGTAAAATAAAATAGACATCAAATGAAGGCCTTTAGCTCAAGAAATTAACTACTTACCAGTCGCTTCCTCAAATCCTTGTCTGTTTTCAAACCGGTTTCAAACTGATTAAAGACATCCACATTAGTTTTTGGTATCCCAGCTACGCTGCTCTGATCTATGATGTTACCAATATCTTGATTAGCACTTGTTACCATGAATAATTCCCTGGCTTTTTATGCTCATTTTGAATTCGGTATTCGATGCTGCGCTTCATTGAATGAACACACATTTTCAAGTCGGAGATTTAATTGGAAACAGGCAAAAGATGTAGCGATTATTATCATGACAGAATATAGGATAACTTATTCTAATGGCGCTAAAAAAAATAACTTTTCTACTGCGAGTGGAACACCTTCTATGACTTATTAATGAAATTTTCCCTAGCCTCAAAAATCAAATAATTAAAAATCTACAATTCAAAAGCAGCTCACCTCTGTATGTTTTAGTTTCAATCTTAGAACTTCTCTTTTTTGCGCTTTCCTCGTGGTTTTCACATTTTTTCTTTAAAAGGGAAGAGGCAGCTTTAGTCAATCTATCCTTTTCAAGATCTAAAAATTAAATAAAAAATTATTGTACGAACAGGAATAAATATAGAAGTTGTAGATGTAAAATATAATTGACTGACGAGGTTACCTTTCTCATGCAGCGTTTTATTTGTACGACTCTCACCATTTGACGTGGATAAGGAAATAATAATACCTTGATTAGAGGAAGTATTATTACCTATGTTCGAGGTAATACTTTTTGAACTTTTTCTAGGCCTTTTGGAGAAGGCGTTTTTGATGAGTTTTCACTAGAAGCAATAGATTGCGCACGTTCACCTAAAAACATAATTAACAGTGAGATTAAGCGAATAAGATTTTCTATTGAGAAAAAGTTAACTCTGAAACATGTTCATTTTTTTTATTAATACCTTCAACGTGTTCAAAAAATTCTATTTCGAACTTACGCCTTCTCCTTTTATGGACAAGTCAGAAGTAGATATGCTACCCTCTCCTATTTTAGATGTAATTGGTATTAGTCAACCTTTTAAAGCACGATGTTATAGTTTGAACCATTTCTTTCAAGCATTTAAAAATTAGGACTCATAAAAATGAAAATTACCATAAACATTATACAAGACTTCAAAGCTAAAAAGTTATGATTCTGAGAGCTTAAAAATTGAACAATTTATATTTTTAAGTGCTTAATACATTTCTGCTTCAAATTCAAATTTCGGGGACACAGCAGTTTCTTGTGTTTTTGAGAGATATTTGAAACGATTGAATTTTCTTTCTACTTAAAATAAGATTAAAATTAATTTCTGATCGAAAATAAATTAAGTGCCACTTCTTAATTCTTTTCCGGTAATTTTCCGGGTTATTTTGCGCATGTTGAACGACTGAAAATGTATGTAATTTCAAAAGCTACTACTTGTAAATTGAACAACTTATATACCCGTAAATGGAAAATACATTCATTAAATTTGAATGAATACATTTAAAATTTCTTAATTTTTAATATTTCAAGCTTGAAGTCATAACGAAGAGGAAACAAAAATTTCCAAAAGAAATATAAAAAATAAGTAATTATTAATAATTATACCTGCATTTCATCATAGTCTTACCAGTATTATCCTTACGGATGAAGGATATTACACCGTGTGTTGTTTTTTCCGAAAAATTCGCCTTTTCCATCGTACTCCTTCTAAGTAAAAATCCCCAATCAAAATTAATTTAACTAATGTGTCCCCTAAGGGTTTACATTTTTCTTGTATCTCTTCCCTATTCCCTTACACACCCCCCACACACTTTCTTGGTGGTGGGAGGGTGACCTACAGTTTAAGGTGGGTTCCGAACCACCAAGAGCAATAGCTTTAAGTAATAAGAGGTCCTTTTTCTTTAGATGTACCGGTTCCACGATTCTCCGGAGATGAACAGCCCCCTTGCTAGGCTAGTGTTCACCGCATGGGCCGCCAAGGCTCTTAACTAATTTTTTTAGATTATGTTAGTTCATTTATGTTTATATTCTGAAGTTCAGTTACAAAGCAGCATGATTTACGAATTGTGAAGGAATGTCACGGAGAATGTATTATTGTGGTTTTCAAGACGGACACATTTCCTTTTAATTTTATTTACAGAAATTCTTTTTTCTTCTTTTGATAATTTTCCCAGTTTCATCATGCCAATTTTTTTTAGAATCGCAAGCTTATTGTTATACCATTAAACCATTTCCCTTTCAGGGTAGGCGTGACACTACTCGATTCGGGTAGTGTTTCTAGGTATATATATATATATATATATATATACCATGAAACCATTTCCCTTTCAGGGTAGGCGTGACACTACCCGATTCGGGTAGTGTTTCTAGGTTTTTCTTGCAGTTATAAATAACTACAAGTGTGGGCTCACCACACCCACGATGTGCCAACAGCACTCATGTCAGTATTCTTGAATGGTCACCCATCCAAGTACTAACCGCGTCCAACGCTGCTTAACTTCAGTGATCTGACGAGAACTGGGTTTTTCAGAGTGGTATGGCCGTTGGCAAGGTAATTTAAAGATATCAGTTATTGTTTCAAATAAATGTCCATGCACACAAATGTTGCCTGCTGCTTTTCTGATTTTCTTAATTTAAAAAATATCATCATTATGCCCAAAAGCCATACCACGCTGAAAAAACCAGTTCTCGTCAGATCACTGAAGTTAAGCAGCGTTGGGCGCGGTTAGTACTTGGATGGGTGACCATTCGAGAAAACTGAGTGCTGTTGGCACATCGTGGGTGTGGTGAGCCCACACTTGTAGTTATTTACTACAAGAAACTATCCAAGAAACACTACTCGAATCGGTTAGTGTCACGCCTACCCTGAAAGGGAAGTGGCTTAATGGTATACATACATACAACTAACTGGACAATACTATCAGGTTTTGATGAGCCTATTTCCGCACCCAGTAGAATTATACTCTGTAAATCCATTTGGTCCTCGTTTGTAATAAGTGGGTTGGTTATAGTATTCTTTTTTCGGCATATAGCTGTAATAAGTGGGTTGGATATAATTTTTTTTCCGGCATATAGCTCTCTTCCTTGTAGTTTCCCGGTCAAGCCTTCTCTTCAGCATTTCTTTGAACTAGTTGTCCAACAGATCTACTTCATCCTTTTACCTTGCGTTTTATCTTTCCCAGATCATTTTCGAAAGGAAACGTGCAAAAAGATGTTAGATCCATATTCATGTGCTCAACATCATCAGCAACATGCATCAAGTTGGGTTTATTCATCACTTGCGAATAGAGTCCACAGAACGTTGGGAGAAGCTCAAAGAATTTTATCAATAGCGTTCGATCATAATTAGCATTATCTACGTCCAATTCTGGATCACACAGGATTCTGCAAGCAATTACCAGAAGAAGAAAGTGTCGGTACATATCCTTTGAAAGAATCTGCTTTAGAACAAAGGGTCCTACGTAGTGCAAAAAAACGGAATTGGGTAGCTTTCCAGTTGACTAAGCTTCACTCTTCGATTTACTTTTTTCTTAGAGCCAAGCAGTTGCTGCAATATCCATCTCATTATGCCAAGATACAACAAATGCATCGAATCTAGTAACAACGACTTCACTGGATCGAATTCTAAGATATCCAGTAAAGGAGATCTGCCTGGATGGTGGTGCTCTTTTTGCCTTTTTTCGGAAGGACCGTTTACTACGACGTCTTGATGTGACGCTAGGATATACCCTTTTATTATTTTGTGTCTTTCCTCTGGTTTCACATCGTTCGCAACCATAGAACGCGGTATGGCCTTTGCATTTCTTTACGAAAGCTCTGGCGGGAGTGTTACACGTGAAACCAGCAATGTCTACTTTAAAATGTCACCCTCTAATAGTAACTCCATTTTTAATTAAATCATTAAGTTCGATTATAAAATTTTCCAAATACTCATCAACAATCTCTGGTTTAGAGTTACCACTGAATACAGCAACTACGAATGTATGAGTTTCGTAATCTTTATGGAGAACTTTTCCCAAAATAGGCCAGTGCTTCCTGGAGCCATTGTAAAGCCGTAACCCATCAATATCGAATAGTAAGCGTATCGTGTCTTCTGCGAATTCGTCCGTAATTGTGTCCTTTAGTTCTTTTCCTATTCCGAAGTACACAAATTGTCTATTTTTACCTGTTAGGCTTTTCATGTTTTTCATACTTTTATTGGATCTTGTTTCCAATAATGTAGCTGCCGACTTTCGCAAATCCGGATGATCTTCTCGTAACAACTCTAGGAGAGCTTCGATTGCTTGAACAGTTAGGTTGTTTTTAAATTTTACTGCCCAAGTTTATAATTTCTGGCGAACTGTTAATATTTCAGGAGAATTTTCTTCTTCATCTATGTTTGATCCTTGAGAAGAAGATGGCAAACTGGGAGGAGGCTCCGAATCAGACATGCAATCTGGTGACTATACTCTAAAGAATTGTTAGAAGAATTATATAAATAATATAATACAGTTTGAAGCAACAAAGCTGAGTTCTTCCTTATCTATAGCCAGTTCGAGAAAATTCTGATTGATGTTTTCTGAACGCCTTGGAGAACTTGAGAAATTGTCCTCTAACTCCATATCCAAATATGAGCGATGGGGTGAGTCGTTTGAGAATTCTGAGCATTTGAATACGTTTATTCGGGGGATCATAGGATTCGGATCGTTGAATCGATCTTTTTAACTGACGATGTGTTTTTAAGCGATAGTATGCACTACCAATCCTTTCGTGAAAATATTCACAAAGAATGTCTATCCAACAAAACTAATCAGGGTCGGGTCAAGAGACATGTGGCAAGTCACATTGAGGTATATCACATTTGCAGCAAGTCACGTTATGGCATCTCTCATTTTGAAACAATTTAAGTCACACTCCTACCACTTTCCAAGATCTCGCATGGAAGGAAACGCCCTGCTGTGATTGGTCGCAGAAATAATTTGAGTTAATGCAATAATTTTTGCTAATTTTTTCTGAACTTTAAATTTTTCCTAATGAGAGATGCCGCAAGTGACTTGCCGCATGTCACTTGACCCTGATGCAACTCATCAACTTACTCTAGTATCTATGGGTTCAACTAAATAAAATATTTCAAAATTCAGTTTTTCTTATAGCATCCAGCTAAGAATTGATTTAAGGAATCCCGTATACAAATATGTATTCATACATGAAAAACACACTTGAACTCCTGATCTAAATTTGGTTCCTATATCTTACAAGTCTCTACATTATCCATACTGGCATTGTGCCAATCGGTAATTCGGAAGAGAGTTGAATCAGTACTGGGTCAATAACGTACAACTGGCCTAGTAATATACTCCTAGGTACAATGATGTTCACCCCTAATACTTTTAAGATATAACACTTAGAAAATCTCAAATTACCACTAAAAAATGCTAGAAAGGATATCGCACCACATACATTAAAAAAGGTCTAGGTGCATTATTTTTAAGTTATTTTATCTTGTCGTTCCCGAGTTCAGATGTTAGCTCAGGTTTCCTATTTTTGATATAAGAAAACAAACTAAAAATCTAGGAAAAATTTGTAAATAGAAGAGCTAAGGCCCTCAAATGATATTAAATTTCTGAAACTTTTTTAGTCCATATTTGAATACATAAAAAAGTTGCATGAAAAATTTCTTAGAAGTAAACAAATATGAAAAGGTTTAGGTAGATTATTTTTTAAAGGATAATTTAAGGCGCAGTACCAGCAGAAATCATTATCTACATGCATGTTTTTTGTGCTATTGCTAGAGTGTCTTAATTCTCATAATATTGATATGCAAATTATGTTCTAATATTAAAACGATAGGTAATAAAATTCTGCTTCTAATGAGCCCAAGTTGACGCAAAATCTCAATTTTTTAAAAAGATTTTGCAAAAAATATCAAATTTCGGTATTTTAGAAAAACTGGAATAAGTCAGAAAATAATAAACATTTTTTGAAGTCAAACTTGGTGAAATATTATTGTTTTGATTTTTTAAAATTATATGGTTAGTACAATCATTATTTGAAATTTTGTTATTTTTTTGCACCAAGTTTGACCCAAAGGTAATCTAGGGAAACAAATTTTAAAATATTTTAGTAATTGAACAACAGACTACGAAGACTCACCTTTGAAATGAGCCCAAGAACTTTTAAAATATACTTTTATAAAATTGACATGTTGAGTTCGAAACTCAGTTTTTCTAATAGCATCCAGCTTAAAGGTCGGAAAATTTTACGGAATTTTATGTCTTGACTAGACGAGAAAAAGGATTTCTTCAGGGATTTCTGAACTTCTATAAGTAAGGTTATATACTTATACATCAAAAAACTCCCCAACGTCCCAAACTCAGCGAAATCATATATATTTATGAACAAATAATAACTGAAAAAAACTCCACTTCGTCGTCAATAAAATAACGACACTTCTTTTGAACGATAATATGATAAATTTTAATCCCTTGCTTATAACCTTACCTTTCAAACAAACTTTTGGATAATATATGATGGTGGAAACCCTACCTTTCGTCTAATTAGAGAGCAAACAAAAAATAAAAAAATAAAATAGCCTACAAGGTTTACATGAGTCAAAACAGAGAATCGTTACTCTGAACCCGCATACCATCGCAATGCGAACACTTAACCAATGATCATAATTCTCAACAGGAACAAACATTCTGCTTGGTTACATTTACATTCGCGGGAAACGATCAAATGCGAAACCGTCTAGTTTTTAAATTTAAAACGATACAAAATAATAATAATAATAATACCCTCTTGCCTCTATCTATTGTGCTGTGAGGCAAAAGCTCTGGATACCTATGTGGCCCGCCGAACAAAAGAGAATATAAGGTCAACCACCTTTTATACATGGACCACCTTAAACTCTTTGCTTCCTCGAAAGAGGACCTTAAAATCCTTATGGAGGCGGTAAACAGGTACTCTAAAGCGATTGGCATGAGCTTTGGACTGGGCAAGTGTGCCTGCGTCCACCTACGCCAAGGAAGACTAGAAACTACATCATCGCGTCACCATCAGGATGTTCAGATCATAGGCGGAAATACCATTCAACATCTTGGTATTGGAGAAATATATACATATCTTGGAATACCGCAAGCGGAAGCCCAGGATGTGCGTGTGTTAAAAACGGCCCTTGGGAAAAGGTATCGCCAAATTCTCAGAAAAATTTGGGCTTCCGAATTATCTGGAAAAGAATAAGATCCAGGCGACCAATATGCTGGCCGTTCCTATACTGCTCTACACGTTCGGTGCAGTAAAATGGAACGTCGATGAGTTGAAGCAACTTGACCGAAGCACACGCCAGATGATGACAATCCATCGAAGTCATCATCCTAGATCTTTCGTACCTCGAATATACCTCCCTCGAGATAAAGGGGGTAGAGGCTTGCTGAGCTTAGAGTGTCTTCATCGCAGAACGGTTCTGGCTACAGCCTGCTCAGTTCTAAATAGCACAGATTTTCTTATGCGACTAGTACATCAACATGAAGTCGTCAATGCTGCGGCGTTTCTATATCGTGCCGCAGATAGGGCCGCAGAGGAGCTTGGTCTCCCATTTGATTCCAGCGACACTACACATGGCCTAGCATCACTAACACCTTTGGTGCTCAAAAGTCGTGTACAGGAAGCAGAACATACGCTTCTACTAAGGGAACATGCGGACAAGCCCCTTCATGGTAAATTCTACGGCATTATACGTAGAGAAGAGCTCTCGATGGGTCTGTCCAAAATGTTTCTCAAGTCTGCTGGATTAAAATCAGAGACTGAGGGATTTCTTTTTGCCTGTCAAGACGGCGTTATAGACACCTTAGTTTACCGCGAGCGCATAATGAATATACCTGTGAGCGATAACAAATGCCAAACGTGCAAGCAAGAGCCAGAAACACTTGGACATGTTCTCAGTGTATGCTCAAAATATGCACGCTACGGGTACATAGAGAGACACAATGCGGCTCTAAAAGTGTTATGGTACCATCTTAGGCACTTCTGTGGTGTTGATCTGTTGCCCGTCTTCCCATACACCCAGGGGGAACTCGAGTCCGTTGTGGAAAATGATCAGTGGGAGATCTACTGGAATTTCTCATTCTCCACCAATCAACGTATCAGTGCTACGAAGCCTGATATTATCCTCCAAGATCTGAAGAACAAAATCATTCACGTGATTGAATTCTCGGCACCAGCCGATTGTAATATCACAGCAAAGGAGGAAGAGAAACGGACGAAATATCAAGCACTTCTTTTCGAGCTGAGCTGGCTCTACCAAGGCTTCAAAGTCTATCCTGTAGTTCTCATAATCGGCTGTCTTGGAGGTATGAAAGCTTCATTTATTAGCCAACTCAACAAGATTCCGGCCTGCCAGCGTCAGGCTCATTCCATCGCGAACCGGGTGCAAAAGGCTGTTCTTCTGGGATCACTTCATCTGGTCCGTCAACACTGTTCCTCATAACATTCTACAAAGATTGGTAGCTCTAAAAAAGTATCCAGAGGTGAAACCTTCAACTCCAACTGTCCCGTCTGCCGCGTAAGATCATCCGCGGCTAGAGCCCTGAATCCAAGGAACAGTGTTGCCCGATGTTATCTCGCGTAAATTTCCCCCTCTTGCTTACCTTCTAGGACAGAAGGAGCAGAAGCGGAGAACGTACACGTTCCAGTTGCGTCGGGATTGGTTGCTTTAAGGAACCATGATCGTAGCTTCCGGAGCCTACAACTTCTCACATAATAATAATAATAATCATCATAATAAGAATAAGCGTATACATCTTGGTATTGGAGAAACATATACATATCTTGGAATACCGCAAGCGGAAACCCGTGATGTGCTTGCGTTAAAAACGGCCCTTGGAAAAAGGTATCGCCAAATTCTCAGAAAAATTTGGGCTTCCGAATGATCTGGAAAGAATAAGATCCAGGCGACCAATATGCTGGCCGTTCCTATACTGCTCTACACGTTTGGTGCAGTAAAATGGAACGTCGATGAGTTGAAGCAACTTGACCGAAGCACACGCAAGATGATGACAATCCATCGTAGTCATCATCCTAGATCTTCCGTACCTCGAATATACCTCCCTTGAGATAAAGGGGGTAGAGGCTTGCTGAGCTTAGAGTGTCTTCATCGCAGAACTGTTCTGGCTACAGCCTGCTAAGTTCTAAATAGCACAGATTTTCTTATTCGACTAGTACATCAACATGAAGTCGTCAAAGCTGCGGCGTTTCTATATCGTGCCGCAGATAGGGCCGCAGAGGAGCTTGGTCTCCCATTTGATTCCAGCGATACTACACATGGCCTAGCATCACTAACACCTTTGGTGCTCAAAAGTCGTGTACAGGAAGCAGAACATACGCTTCTACTAAGAGAACATGCTGATAAGCCCCTTGATGGTAAATTCTACGGCATTATACGTAGAGAAGAGCTCTCGATGGGTCTGTCCAACATGTTTCTCAAGTCTGCTGGATTAAAATCGGAGACTGAGGGATTTCTTTTTGCCTGTCAGGATGGCGTTATAGACACGTTAGTTTACCGCGAGCGCATAATGAATATACCTGTAGGCGATACCAACTGCCGAGCGTGCAAGCAAGAGCCAGAAACACTTGGACATGTTCTCAGTAGATGCTCAAAATATGCACGATACGGGTACATAGAGAGACACAATGCGGCTCTAAAAGTGTTATATTACCATCTGAGGCACTTCTATGGTGTTGATCTATTGCCCGTCTTGCCATACGCCCAGGGGGAACTCGAGTCCGTTGTGGAGAATGATCAGTGTAAGATCTACTGGAATTTCTCATTCTCCACCACTCAACGTATCAGTGCTACGAAGCCTGATATTGTCCTCCAAGATCTGAAGAACAAGATCATTTACGTGATTGAATTCTCGGCACCATCCGATGGTAATATCACGGCAAAGGAGGAAGAAAAACGGGCGAAATATCAAGCACTTCTTTTCGAGCTGAGCAGGCTCTACCAAGGCTTCAAAGTCCATCTTGTAGTTCTCATAATCGGCTGTCTTGGAGGTATGAAAGCTTCAATTATTAGCCAACTCAACAAGATTCCGGCTTGCCAGCGTCAGGCTCATTCCATCGCGAACTGGATGCAAAAGGCTGTTCTTCTGGGATCACTTCATCCGGTCCGTCAACACTGTTCCTCATAACATTTGAAACGGTTCAAAACACCCCCGCACTTCAATTAAAATAAGAGGAAAGAAGAAACTTAAAATTAACATTAGAAATGTAATAAAGGGAGATCACGGATAGGACTCAATATAGCTACAAATTTGTAAATATAGGTCATCAGGCCACTGGGAAAAATCAATAATTGCGTGCGCAATATACAGGGCCCAAAGGTAGGGAGACCAGCAGTATCAAGACGGGCCGGTGTCACTCTTGGGATAGCGACGAGTGAAAAATCACTTTTCGCTGGACAGACGATCAGAGAGGTCGTCTCGGATAATCGCGAGCTGCCACGGATAGGGGATTAGTATCCATTGCAAGCACATGAGTGATTTGCGCGTAGCCATAGTTAGGGAGCATTCAGGAACAAACAAGGTTAATTTTCTTTTTGATTAAAAGCAATTTTTATCCACATCCCCTCAGTTTCACCAGTTTTTCCTTAATTTTGGTTAATCTGTCATCAAGTTTGAGTACATGGGGACGTGTTTATCCATGGGTAAAATTCTCCTTCTACCAGGCATAGACCTGGAAATCGGGAATGGATTCCAAAATTGGTAAACTCGGTCCAATGTGCCCAACACTTTGAGGAGAGATAGGGAAAACTTGACTAACTCGATAGAGAGAAACGACCGATTCGAACCAGATTGAGTTTTCTACCAGGCTTTCGACCTGGAAATCACACAATCTGAACTCCGAAGGTAGAAGTCTCTGAAAAACGTCCAGTTAGGCTAAGTTCAGTAGCTTTATTTGATACGGAAAAATGACCAAATCGAACCAATTTGAGCTTTCGACCAGGCTTTCGACATGGAAATCGCACAAGCTGAATTCTGAAGGTCGGAGTAACTGAGAAATATCGAATCAAGGTATATCCCATCCTACGTTGTTGAGTCTGAATTCCCTATGATCATGAAGCGACCCAGAATGGGAATCTAGACTAGAACGCTGGATTTGCAAAACCAAAAATAAGTAGCATCAACCCGCATTTTCACCTCATATCTAAAGTCGGAAGAGCCTATTCCGGGGTGGTTGGTGGAAGGGCGCACAGTACTCCTGCCGAAGAGGGGCAACTTAGCTGACCCTAAGAATTACAGGCTAATAACTTGTCTGAACACACTGTATAACATCTTCACAGCTATCATAAATGATAGGGTTGTTCGGACAATTGGACCTGTGTGGCGAGAGATGTATGAACAACGTAGCTCAAAGAAAGGCGTAGCAGGATATCGGGAGAACTTGCTCATCGATAGATGTGTCTGTAAAGACGCAGCATCCTATCAGCGACTTCTATCGATGGCCTGGATTGATTACCGGAAAGCTTTCGCTTCAACCTCCCATAGACTTATCATCTGTCTGTTTGAAAGCCTAAAGGTTTATCCACACATCGTGAGGTGCATAGAGACATTAATACCGCTTTGGAAAACCAGATTTACTATCTCATCTGGAAAACGTCGTGTGCTTACTAACAGTATCATCTTTCAGAGAGGTATGTTTCAGGACGACATCATGAGCCCTCTCCTCTTTTGCCGCAAATTATTGCCACTCTCTCGCACTTCGCCATTCCGAAGGGTATCTCTGCGGCAAACCTGGAAACCGAAAGCATAAGGTCACTCATGTATTTTACATGAATGATCCTAAGATCTATGCTAGGAATCAAGAGAAACATCTAGCTCTAAAAATTGTCGAGGAGTACACTCAAGAGATTGGAATGAAGTTCGGGTTAAAGAAATGCGCCAAGGTTAATTTGAAGAAAGGAAAACTTAATGGCATACCCGAAGATCCTAAGCTCGTTGACAGAAGCGCTATACGACACCTTTGCGCTGGAGAGACCTATACATACCTGGGCGTGCCACAGAGCCGAGTTTAGGACGTGAAATCTATAAAGGATACTCTCCGGTGCAGATACAAACGTCTCATCTGACGGATATGGTCTTCCGAACTGTCGGCGAGGAACAAAGTATCTGCAACGAACATGCTTGCCGTCCCTGTAGTACTTTATTCATTTGGAGTAGTTCCATGGACGAAGGACGAGCTCAGATCCCTCGATATCGGGCCCCGAAAGGTTATGCACATGAACAAAAGCATGCACCTTAAGTCTTCTGTTCCACGACTTTACATCTCACGCCGTCAAGGTGGTCGCGAAATACTGAATCTTGTGAGCAAAATGCATCAAATCTTATCCATCTTGCATACTAACTTCTGAAGGCCCGGATTAGGAAAGTACAGGAGAAAAACTTCCATGAACAGCTTCTCGACAAGAGGATGCACGGCATCATCAACAGAAATGTGGAGAGTCAGTGGATGTCTTATGAGCTAACGTTTGCTTTCCTTAGATCACCCAGATTGAAGTCGGGCACGGAGGGCTTCATTTTGGCATGTCAAGACGGTTTCATTTCCACTCTAGCATACCGTCGCCACATTTTGAGCACCCGCTCCCGGCGAAATCCTGCGGTTGTCCTTATGACAAACTTTCAACTGTATATATATATATATATATATCCCTACCGAAGGTGTTCTCGCGTTGTCGTCACAGTAGGGCTTGAGCTTTCCTCTCGTGAATTTGACGGCTATGTTGGCTGTAGCATTGCTACTGACTGGGTTTCACATGCCAGACAGGCAGAGAACGAAGAAGAAAGTTACTAAGAGAAAGACCAAAACCCATAAATTATAATGAAGAGTATTTTGAAAATTTTGAAACGCTTGTCGCTTCCCGAGGATCGTCGGGGCGCCCCTAGAGCCGCCGCCGGGGCCACAACATGCGTGACCGTGGTGATCGTGAGCTGCGAAATGGTTAGGCAGATCTAACTAATCAAACAGCTGGCCATTAACAACATCTGCGACATACGGTAAGCAGTTAAACGTCAACTGTGCCTGCTGAGGATTCTTTGGCTAGCGTTAGCTATTTGCATTCCACCACCTCAACAGAAATACCGTGGGAGAGCATCAAGTGGGATACCACAATGAATGAGGAATTGATGCGTCTCTATAATGAACGTGCAAAGTTTTAATCCTCGCGAAAAAAAGGACACAATTTTAGAACGAAATTTGCTTCAAAGTATCCTCAAATAGAAAAAGTCGCACTAAGAGGTCTTATCGCTAAGGTGAAGAACATCAGGACTAATCTACGCATCTAAGAAGATCGAGTAATGGAGATTAAACAACAAGTTGATTTGGCGTGGAAAAACGACGGCAAGGAACGTCAGTTAGAGGAAGCCGCGTCACACGAACAAGCAGCGGAAATTGATGTTCTTCCTCAACCTGGTGATGATCCAGCATCACCACATCCTCCGGAGGTAGACGGCCTAATACAACCAGAGCCAGAAGTAGAGGTTCAACAACCAAGAAGGCGATTGAAATATACATACCATATGAACAGAGATGTGATG
The DNA here is from genome assembly GCA_932195095.1 of Andricus curvator. Lineage (NCBI taxonomy): Eukaryota > Metazoa > Arthropoda > Insecta > Hymenoptera > Cynipidae > Andricus > Andricus curvator. The sequence continues at coordinate 27,841 of CAKNYM010047972.1, forward strand.
CGCTTTTATTTTCTGGCAAAGAAAAGTGGGCGAAGTGTAAGGAGAGAACATCATCGACTCTTCTTACTTAAGTACCCAGAACTAGCCGTAAGAATAAATTAGCAGAATCTAGCAGATCAAAAACGCTCAATATCTGTAAACAGATTGCTTTCGACTCTTGAAATAGCTGCCATCGAAATGGAAGTGGAACAGCAGCTTCCTATTGATGAACTTCCCTTGGAAGATGTGGACAACGAAGACTTGATTAAAGCTGAAGGCATAGATGCTAGGGATAATGAAGATCAAGCACCGGATCCACTAGAACCACATCCGGATATTAATATCGATGATCTGAACAGCAAAGTCCCAGAAGAACTACAGCACCTTGAAAGGAATTTTGGTCATGCTTTACTAGAGCTCAGACATGTCGAACCAACACAAAGGCATTCACTGCCCAAGATGAACATCACAGATTATCTGCGTGCACTAATAGAACACCTGAGCAGCAAGGTTTTACCTATTCATTGGACCGCAACACAAACTGCGTTAGAGGTGCCTACTCTGGTATACTGTGCCGCTGTGGCAACCGTTAGAACGTTGGACCACAGAACTAGGTCTGCAAGAAGGCGATAAAATCTAATCTTTCAGGCAGATGAAAGAAGGTTCTATCGTGAACTGAGTGTAAAGCAAAATAACCAGCAAGACACCGAAGTCCCTCAATTGGAAGACATGACTAACTACTGGTCGGATGTTTGGGGGAAAACTAACAGAAGCGTTGGCAAGGTGTTTTCAGAAGATCATTAAACACCCAGATCTGATGCCAGACTTTATGCTCCAGGGTACTACGTATATGTTGCCTAAAAAACCAGGCGCTCAAAATCCATCTGAATTTCGACCGATAGCCTGTCTTCCAACAATATATAAATGTCTTACAGCTATCATAGCAGATGAGGTATACTCTCACTGCGACGAGAATGACATCCTTACAGAAGAACAAAAAGGATGTTGTAAAAACTCGCAAGGCAGTAAAGATCTAATCACCATAGACGCTGTTGCCATGACGCAAGCTCGTAAACATCAAAGAAACTTGCACATGGCATACATTGACTACAAGCAAGCCAACAAGACTTCCTAAGTCGTATGATGATGCTTTGGGGTACAAGAATGAAGTATTTTGATCATGGACAACCAAGGATAACTAGATCAATACGCATTACGACGGGTATATTTCAAGGAGACTCCTTCAGTGCATTATGGTTCTGTTCAGCGTTGAACCCAGTGAGCAAAACACTAAATATCCACATGGAGTTTGGACTAAATAAATGCAGAACGGTGCATTTAACCAGAGGAAAATTAGGGACCGAAGAACTAGAGAACGATTTCAAAAATGACACCAAGGCAATGGCTGAGGGCGAGTCATATAAATACCTGGGTATTCTCGAATCTGAAAATCTTAACTCGGCAAACAAGATCAGGGCAATCAACACCTATGCCATCCCTGTCCTCACGTACTCCTTTGGGTTCATCAAATGGTCGAACACCGATCTCGGACGATTAAACAGAATCATCCGCATAGAAATGACGAAACACCGAATGCACCACAGTAATTCGTCGATAGAAAGGGTAGTTCTACCACGGCGTAGAGAGGGTAGGGGTATTGTAGATGTCAGGAAACTGTGTGATTCACAAGCTATACAGTTGCGAGACTGTGGATAGTGAGGCATCCAATAATTGGCTGAGGAAGGGTGTCCTGTATCCAGAAACGGAAGGATTCTTCATTGCGATTCAGGACCAGGTTGTCAGCACCAGAAATTATCGAAAACACGTGTTACATCAAGAAGTGGGTGGCCGGTGCCGATTATGTGAAGATACCAACGTATCCATCGAGCACATTATTGATGGTTGTAGCGTAATGGCTCAAAGAGAATATACGCACAGACATAATGATGTGGCGGGCATTATACATGAACAACTTGCCCTGAATCTAGGACTCTTAACAGAATGGATGCCTTTCTATAGATACATTTCAATGCCCGTTTTAGAAAACGAAGATTACATCTTATATTGGGATGCTACTATCCAGACGGATGATTACATCCGAGCCAATCGTCCCGTTATCGTAATGCGATAAAAAAGGTGGAAGAGTCTACATCATCGACAATGCTTGTCCACTTAACCGAAATTTACAGGCAACCTATACAACCAAGATTCATGAGTATAACGAGCTAAGGCATGAAGTGAAGACAATATGGAGGAATGTGAAACATGCATCTATTCATCCTATTGTGATTTTAGCTACAGACAATGTGCAGGCAAGGTGCACTGAACATCTTGAACATTTACGAATCTGTAGGCATCAAGAGGCGACTGTTGTCGCCTCCAACTCTCGCGGCCGCTGTGTATGGATAACAGTGGTAAAATACGAACTCCAAACTACGCTATTGTGATGAAGAATTTTTGTATTGGCATTATTGTCTTATAGATATATTTAATTAAAAAACCTGCATATCATAAAAGCTAAATTGGCAAACGTTTCGACCAAGGATAGGGGTCCTCCTCAGTGCCAGATATTTGATAAAAATAGCCCCCCCCCCACAAAAAAAAGCAATAAGATTAAAATAAAAGAAATCATGCATGAACTTAGTGTTTCTACATCGCGCAGCTCCTCTCTCTCTTACTCTCTCCGCCACCCTCTCTGTTTCTACCTCCGCCTCTCTATCTGCTCCCTCTCTGTGTGGTCTTCCCGTTTCGTTGCAGAAGGTGAGGTGATTGCGGGTGAAGTGAAACACTCCGTAATCCCACAAACACGATATTCTTCACAAACTTCAGAAAATTGAAAGAAAGACACTTTAATTTCTAAAGGGCTGCGGTAGGAAAACTGAATGACAACATGGGGTCCGGTCTCTGGGTCACTCCACCTTCGACTCCATCGCAGGGCGACCATAGCCAACACGTGTTTTCAGATTTTTTTCCTCTTTACAACAGGCAAATATTTTTTTGAAAGCTTTGCTACGTCAGTTCTCAAATTGACCGCATTATTATTACCGGCAATATAATACATTTCCGCCACCAGACGTTTACGATAGTGACATTCATTCGCAAGAATTTTCGCGTTTTCAAAATCGAAAAAATGATCTTTTTCAACACTGTGTCTAGTAAGCATTGTCTGTTTTTCAGGGATCTTATTTATGTCCCTTGTGTGTTCCTTAACCCTGACTCCTAACGGACCGCATTGCAATTTTGTCCTTTGCACCATATAATAAACGACCTAATTTCCGCGTTTTGAGCTATTGCATCAATTCCACGCTGTTCCTTTTTGGCCAAAATATTCTATCTGAGATTGATATTCTCTCTAACAAAATGTTGCGGGTAAAAGTTCTCATTGAGAGTGTCTTCCACCAGTCGTAAGTTATTTTGGTGAAATTGTTTATCGGAGGGGAGAATGGCTCTGTCGACCATATTGAAAACTACTCTTTTTTTGTATTTTTGTGGGTGGTTAGAATCGAAATTAAGGCATCTGCCGGACCACGTTGGTTTACGGGACCAATTGCAATTTATTTCTTGCATATTTTTCCTGTGAAAAGTGACATCTAGAAAATTTATTGCCCTATTATGTTCCTTCTCTAAGGTGAATTTAATTGCAAAATCGTTCAGATTGAAAACTTGTAGAAGGTTTTCTAGTTCTTTTTCTGGGAGATATACTAGTATGTCATCGACATAACGAACATACAGTGGTATCTGGAAACCTATTTTCGGTAAAATAACTGTTTCCAGGTCGTTCATAACTATATCGGCTGAAACTGGTGGAAGGGGAGAGCCCATTGGTAGCCCTCTTTTTTGGAAGTATGTTTTTTTCTTGAAATGGAAGTCCGTGCTATTCAGACATAACCGAAGTCCTTCTTCGAAATCTTCCCACGGAATTGTTGTCTTTTCGCGAACTTTGTTCCGGGATCCTAAAATTCATCATTTTTTTCACTCAATCGAAGCTGTTAAGCATTCTTGCTTTAGGAGCATCAACATTATTAGCAATAATATTTTTGAGAAGGTTGCTAAGTTGTAAGTCGCGCTACCTACGTACGAAATTGTCGGCCTAAGCGGGGTACCTGTCTTATGGTTTCTTGGAAGACCATAAATTCTAGAAGGGTTGGCATGATATACCTTCATATTTTTAGCGGTGAGTTTATTCACGTATTCTTTTGATTCCCATTTTGTAACTAACTTGGTGACTTCCCTTGCAGTTTTTTTCGTAGTGTCCTTCTTTCTTTTCACGTATGTATCCCGATCCTGCCATAGTTCATTTACTTTCGCAATTCGTCATAAACCGGCATTTGATCTTTCTCTATTCTCACGCCAAAATTTTTCCCTAGACTAGCTACTTTGGCCACATTTTTCGGTATATCAACGCCCGATAGATTGTTAAACCACTTAGCGTTCAGTCTGGTGTTATGAAATGTGTTTCTATCTGATTGAGCATTATTAATCAGAGTATCGAATTTTCGTATTTTGCAATTAAATTCACCTTAGAGAAGGAACCTAATAGAGCAATAAATTTTCTAGATGTCACTTTTCGCAGGAACAATATCCAAGAAATAAATTGAAATTGGTTCCGTAAACCAACATAGTCCGGCAGTTGCCTTATTTTCGATTCTAACCACCCACAAAAATACAAAAAAGTGTAGTTTTCAATGTGCCATATTGCTGGTTATAATAATGCGGTCAATTTGAGAACCGACGTAGCAAACCTTTCAAAAATATGTTTGCCTGTTGTAAAGATGATAAAAATCTGAAACCACGTATTGGCTATGGGCGTCCTGCGATGAAGTCGAGGGTAGGGTGACCCAGAGACCGGGCCCCATGTTGTCATTAAGTTTTACTACCGCAGCCCTTTAAAAATTGAAGTGCCTTTCTTTCCATTTTCTGAAGTCGTTATACTGTAGTACCTCTGAGAATGTTCTTTCAGTTTGTTTGTTCTTTGTTTTGGAATTATTAACTTCCTTTTAAACTATAAAAATGTGTGCTTCTGTTCAACGTGCTTGTGAAGTTTGTGAATATCGTGTTTGTGGGATTACGGAGTGTTTCACTGCATCCGCAATCACCTCACCTTCTGCAACGAAACGGGAAGACCACACAGAGAGGGAGCTGATAGAGAGGCGGAGGGAGAAACACAGAGGGTGGCGGAGAGAAAGAGAGAGAGAGAGAGAGAGAGAGAGGAGCTGTACGACGTACAAACACTAAGTTCATGCATGATTTCTTTTATTTTAATCTGATTGTTTTTTTTTTAACCCCTTTTTTATCAAATATCTGGCACTGAGGAGGACCCCTATCCGTGGTCGAAACGTTTGCCAATTTAGCTTTTATGATATTCACGTTTTTCAATTAAGTATATCCATAAGACCCTAATGCCAATACTAAAATTCTTCATCACAATTTCAATAATTGGGTCAATTAAATCCGAAATTTTTCAAGAACCCAGTAAATATTTCACAGAACGAAACTACACTATGCTCCGAATTTTGTACCTATATCATCGCAGAAAATTTCAGACATCGTATTAAATTAACTTATAACATTCCGGTAAGAAGGCTTGAATAGACTGAGATTAAAAATTTCTAATTCTAACGTAAAAGCAGAGATAATTCTATTATTTTTAATACCTGATTTTCCCTTTAGGCCTCGATGTACAAAAATAGAATAGGTTATCTCAAAAATGTAATTTCCAGCTATTCATATAGCGCTCATGACATCTCTCTCGTAATACTTAAGTCAGGATAGATTTGAAGTGTATTTAATTCACTCTAATTCCTTCAAGAAATGTGTGCATAAAATTGTTTGAATGATCCATTTTGGAATATAAGTTAGGAAGGGTCTATTTAAATGAATTCAAGTTTGCACTTCGGAGAGATCAAGTGATTTGAATTCAAGAAATTTACATTGGATTTATATGTAATTTATTATCCTCAATTTCAATATAATGAACTGAATTGAGTGTAATACATTTTGTGATACCTAAATTCCAAATATAATTTATGTGGTTTAAAAAAATTAGTTATCTTAAATAATTTAAAATTTTGAATTAAATGTAGATGAAATAAATTTGAATATGAGTAGTAAGGTACTATCGCCAACGGCGATACCACGCTGAAAACACCAGTTCTCGTAAGATCACTGAAGTTAAGCATTGTTGGGCGCGGTTAGTACTTGGATGGGTAACCGTTCAGGAATACCTGCGTGCTGTTGGCCCGTCGTGGGTGTGGTGGGCCCACATTGGTAGTAAATATCCATCTAGAAACACTACCCGAATCGGGTAGTGAGGCAATGAACTTTCGAGTTCGAACTGCTAATCTATGTATTCATGTATGTATGTAGTAAGGTAAAACTATGGGGCGACCGCCGCCGTCTACCCCCCCTCGGCTACTCCCACCACTACGTCGCGAGGTCAGTGACCCCTGTGTCTGTGGGGGGGGGGCATGTGTGAACCACGTGAAAGGTATTTACCCCCCATATATAAGCCCCCCCCCCCCCCCACACACTAAATCTGATAACTATAGCTGATGCGAGCACGTGTATGTGTGTCTAGCTTTTGTTTGCACCCATGTCTGGAGATAAAAATTCCTGGGAAAAGGGAGATCTCTGACGTCATTTCTAGTAATTCAAATCTAGAATTATGCTTTTAATGATTTTAACTAAGAATTGAATATCAATGAGTTTCTTTTAATGTTTGAATATGAATAATAAAACTTATTTTCTAAAGGAATGGCATAATAAATAAAAAGGGATTAGGATTAAATTTAAACCTATTAAAATAGATTTATTCAGCAAATTAAGAAAAAATTACATCTAATTACAAGTAGAAAAAACCGGTTTATGAGCTTAAAAAATTTAAAATCAGCTTAAAATTAAAAGATACATGCACTTAAAATTAACAAATATGATGATTATTATTATGACTAATTACACATCGTAGCCTGGGACATCATTTCATTTCATTGAATAAATCACAAATTTTCTACTCTTCCAAACGAGAATTTTTAATTAATCTTTATATTAAAGCCGTATAAGTGAAGCAGCATGAAAAGAGAGAGAGAGGGAGAGATACTTGCACAATTATACATATTAATAAACACATAGTGCAAAAATACATTTTGATAAACACTTAAAAGTAACACGTAGCGCGCAGTATTAAATGTGAGTACACTATGCTAGATATAAAGTAGCAAGTTGTGAAGAACAAGATTGAACACAGGATTCAAGATGTGTATTAATAGACCCCTTATTATAATCAACACCTTGAAAACTGTCTTCAGGTTTCCGCAAAACACTCGACTTAATCTTATATTTTTTCAAAATCATTTTATAAAAATTCGATGCAAGGCGATCATTTTCTACGAGATTTTTGTTAAAAAGTTTGGTAAAATCGCGCAAAGAAAAACCACTGCACATATGATACAAGAACATAATGCAAAACTGGGCACACACATCCGAAGAGGAACTTTGTAACTCTGCTGTGTTCCATCGGAATAGGGTACAGTTTCCTCGCAGATGATAAAGATGTTGAGGAATAAGAGGTGGTAGGCCGTAGCTGTCAAAGTACGTTCCTCGGTCATTTTGGTCAATATGAACAGCTACCCAATGCGATCCTTTTTTATTGTGTGGATCCGTTTTGAAAATTAAAACAGCCGGTCTCATCCACACCTTCGGTATCCGATCCGCGGGGAATACACCAGTCGTATGTCCGGGTATTACTTGAAGTGATTGAAGTATCTGAAGACTGTCCATCTCTGTTTCCAGGCTTTCCAAGTGGAGACAGTTGTGGTACAGGATTTTTCTTGATCTCAGTCTTGATCTGATTGATTTTTTTAACAGAAATCTGTATGTTGTCAGCGACCGTCCTCGATGTAACCGCCGTCCCAAGAGTGTCAATTTTAGAGCAGTCATTTATTTCCAGTGTACTCTGACTGCAACGAGTGACACCACGAAGCGATATTTTTTCTCGTTTTTGACTTTGAAGCCAGATTTTCAGCTTAACTGCGTTATTGACAGCACATGTAAAAAATGTTCCTTTTTTCACACCGTGATGAAAACAGTAGTGTTTATTGATTTAAAGTTTTTTTAAAGTAGGACAGGTTGATTCTTCTAGGTTGATAATCTGTCGGCTCATGATATGTTGCGAAAGTGCAGCTTTTTCCCGGCCTCGGGTATATATCTGGCCAGCTGATTTCGCGACATCACGAAGATTTGAATGTAGATACTTCGTAGGAGTGTCTCCCTCAAACCACTCGATGCCGTAAAAATAACAGGTGAGCCAGTTATTTTGTTCTTTCGCAGCGCTACAGAGGTCCGAGAAGGGATAAGGTTGTGCAGCTATCTAATGTCCAATATAGTTATGATCTACTGTAATGGCGGCCACTTCTTTTGCAATAAAGTTATTTTCAAGATCACGAGAGCCTTGAATATCAATCACGAAGTCCATAATATTTTCGCATAAAAAGAAGTTTTGTTGGTGATGAGTTTGAAGAAGAAGACGGCGGTGACAAAGAGTAGCGTGCCACGCACAAACGAGAAACCACGTAAGGAAACAACCGACTTGTAAGACAACTTTGGACGAAATGAAAGATGGTCTGTGGGCTTCAAAAAAGATGTATATATGATGACGTATGATGAAGATTTTTTCTCACACTTTTTCCAATGTTTACACAGCTGAATTTTAGTGAGATAAGGTCAAATGTGTAAAATAGACTCCTTTCCTGTCCAAGCCTGTTCTAAGTAAACACAGGTGTACATTAGGATGTCAGATGTGTGAAATTTCGAGAAATGAAGACGGCGGCAAAAATGATTTATTATCCTACAAAATCAACAATAACTTGTCTAGACGCGTCAATTTCCAAAACGTTATCATATTCTGCGTATACGATACAATTTACAGTGTTTGCTAGTGGTTCTTCGAAACGCACCTCTATTCGTAGACTTCCATGCTTTACAAGATTCCAGTGAGAATAACAATTTGCAGAAAGATCAGGGGTAAGATCAAAAGCAAAAAGACAGAAACCTTTCGAGTAATCACCTCTATCGATATCATTACCCTCATTAAGAAAGTGAATACCACTGCCAGAGAACAGAGTGTGATAAGCATCAACGTAAAGATTTTTTTGGGAAAAATCTGGTTGCAGAGGTTTCGAAGGTATTTGTGTACCATCGACGTAAAGAGATAAGAAATTAATTTTGTAATTTTGAAAGTTAAATCGATTAAGTGCTCTATTCCCGTTGAAAGCCTGTTCTCTACGAAACCGATAATTATTCTTTTAGGCAACTGTCCGAGAATAACATTATCAAGAGTTTCACCATGAATACCGCCGTGTAAAGTAAGCGCTTTGACCTCGACTCTTGTTCTCGGCTATTTTGCTGTTCCTTGTGCTAGAGCTTTTGCGTGTGCTAGTAAAATTCCGGGACTTATTTTATAACGACGAACAAGGAGAGACGCTTCCAAAATGTGTAAACTGCATGTCTTGACATGATCCATTAGGCAAAAAGCATCTTTTGTACGTACGAATCGAAGACGCATCTCGACTCCGTTGAGAAGAAATTTGTTTTGATTGAAAATGTCGCAATGCAGATGACCGATTAGATCTATTGTTTTGCCTGCACCAAAATAATCTCGACGGGTATCGATGCCTGTATCTTCGGTGGACAAATCTTCCATTTTTCCTGCAGTATATCCACACCAGAGAGCGGAAGTCAGATGGCTCTTTTTTGCAGCTGGTCCATAATTGAGCAATGTTTCTAGGTAAGCTCTGTACGCGTTTGCGTTGTTTGGAGGAAAAATGAGTTTTTTATTGAAATACACGTCCACCTGATTGAACATCGAATGAAGTCAATTGTTTATCACAGTTACACTTTTTCAGATTGGCTGCATTTGCAGCAGTTTCTGTCGGTCCTTCCAGTTTGAAGCGTATACTGAGCATTGTATGAGCGAGATCTATGTATTCTTCGCCGTGGCCTGGAATGACAAACTCTATCGGTGAATCGCCGGTCAGCGATGAAACGGGCTTGTAATGGACCCATTGCGAGCTCTCAATAGATGTTTGAGTAGGTGGAAGAGAGAAAATATCTAGTTCAGTTTTCAAACACTCGCTAGAATGTGAGTGTAAAAAGGACATTATATAATAATCTAGTTATTAACTGTTAAAAATGTCCGAAATTGAACGTTTTTTCCCCAAAATAGTTCTACGCTTTTGTTTCTTTTGTGTTTTCTTATTTTTCCTTTTTTTACCACTATTGATTCTCTTTTTAGATTTCCTATTTTTTACTCCTTTCCTTTTCTTCTTCGATTTATGTGTTGTACCAAGCCTCTTAACTTTTTTCCGTTTAATCCCTTTTCTAACCAGCGTGATACTCTCTATACCACGAACTCCAGCGCACCTCTCGCTAGTATCGGCAGCACACGTCGAAAAAGCCCACCTAGAAAACTGCCAATTCCATGACCTCTCTGATAGGACGATCCGACATAAACTTTTCATATTCCTCCTCCACCTACTTTTTTTGAGTAGTAATCTACGTAATAACTCATTATTACTTGAGCATTCAATGTGTTTTTTCTTCTTCTCCTTCTTCATTAATCAATTTTTTCAAATAGAAATGTCACTGTCAGAGTGCCAAACTCGAATGGTATAGGCAGTCCAACATGATCTCTTATACAGTGGTGTGCAAAAGTTTTGGGCCAAACATGTTTTTGACTATATATAGTAAATAAAAGCAGCTAAGAAAGATTGAGTATGAGTGAGTTATTAGTATTTTATTGAACTACAAAATTATGAAATTTATAAATTTTTAATAAAGATTGCTGACAATTTGTTCCACAATGTTTTTTATGACGGTGTTCAAAAATAATGGGCCACGCTTATTTTATAGCTTTATAAAAAAGTAAACGTTTATAAAATCAAGAAAAAGTCATTATATCGTTTCTCAATAGCTAATACTTAGTAGCCATACCCTTCGCAGCAATTACAGCAGCACATCGACGAGGCATTGAATCAACTAAGCGCTGAACGTAGTCCTTTGGTATTTTTCCCCATTCTTCCTGCAGATTTTGCCATAAAGCAGCTTTGTTCGGATGTTTTTTTGTTGCAACGCGAATTCCAAGTGCATCCCACAAATTTTCGATGGGATTTAGATCTGGGGATTGAGCTGGGTGATCGAAAAGCTTTACTTTTTGCACTTTCAAAAATTCCTGGACCAGCTTCGACTTATGTTTTGGATCATTATCTTGCTGAAAGATCCAATCTTTAGGCATATTTTTCTTGCAATATGGTAACAATTTTGCAGACAAAATGTCGCGATACATAACACTATCCATGATGCCTTTTATCTCGTGCAATGGGCCTACTCCTCGCGAAGACATAGCTCCCCAAACCATGACTGACCCACCCCCATGTTTAACTGTTAGAATTTGATATCGGGAATCGTATCTTGTGTTTTTCGGACGTCGAACATAATTTTTTCCGTCACTTCCAAACAGATTAAATTTTGATTCGTCAGAAAAAAGTACTTTACTTTACTGCTTTGGAGTCCAGTGTTGGTATTTTCGTGCGAATGTCAATCGGGCCTTCTGATTTTTCTTGCTGATCAAAGGTTTTTTAACACCAACGCGTCCAAATAGTCCTACATCATTTAGACGACGTGATACCGTGCTCCTACTCACATTGGCGAGGTTTTCATCGCGGAGTTCTTGAGCAATTTCAGATGCAGTTTTCTTGACATCCGTGGTAGATTTGCGTTTAATGATTTTATCAACACGCATAGTCGTTTTCCGTGGTCTACCAGATCGTGGGAGGTCCGATAGGCACTTGGTAGTAGTAAATTTATCGATTATTCTATTCACAGTACTTTTACCAATTTTTAATAAAGCGGCAATTTCGCGAGATGCCTTTCCTTGCCCAGAAAGGTTTATCACGGCTTCCCGAATTTGATAGTTTGTATGTCTCGGCATATTGACCTTAAAATGACTTGATATAATGCGTGAAACACTTCAAGAATATAAAAAAGCCAAGTAGCGGGCCAGGCGGAGATCTGAGAAATATATAAATACAGTGGCCCAATATTTTTGCACACGTAAATATATAATATAAGCGATAGAACCGGTAAACGTTTCTTTTCAAAAGCTCTTTCCTACCTTATTGTTTAGTACAAATAGTATACCTAGTTTGTATATAAATATATCTTTTCTTAAGTTAGCCTTTTAGGAAATAGTTCAGAAAAAAAATGTGGCCCAAAACTTTTGCACACTACTGTATCTATTTCTATCGTGCGGAATTCGGTATGAAGAAGTGAAATGTAATTTGGAGATGAAAACTGTGTAACTTGTGTAGATGCAAAAATGTAGTTTCGGGTATCTACAGGTATAATACGTAAAAGCGGTGTGACAATCGTCTTGACCAATTTTTTCAACTTTGACATAACAATCTTTGACTTTTTGGAAAATTAATCCTACGTGTTGTCGAGCAATCGGTGTTTGGTTTATCGCTCGGACAAGATCGTTTACCTGAGGGTACACGCCAGGTCGAAACTCGGAGACAATAGGAGGTAACCATTTACCAGTTAGCATACCTGCGCTGTATTCATCTATAATAGCATTGTCATTAAGCTCAGACTTTTCGGCGTCCTCTTTAAGAACGTAAGGAAGCGAGTATTTAACAAGTAAATCTTCACCGTCAATTTTGGCTTCATTCATTTTTCTCTCGTAATTTTCATCATTTTTTTCTTCATTCATACTACTAGGTACATTTGTCATTAAAGCTATGCAATTTTCCATTCGATCATGTGACTCATGTCTTACATGAAGAAATGTTCTTGGAAATTGAATTTCTGTAAGTCCAACAGCCCAACGACCCTGTAAAGGTATTTCGTGAGGCAGTTGTGTAGTGAAACGACTCGTAGTATTGTGCGGAAAATACTTCATACTACTATTGCTCGATAAAATTAGGTGAAATTGATCGTTATTAATTATAAATTTTTTATATCAGTAGCAGGTATCCAGGAATTAAATTTATCTGAATATCCCATCCACTTGACAAGTAATTGTTTTTTAGAACCCTTCCCCCTACTACGTATCACTCGTTCAATTATAAATTCTGTCTCATTAATATCAGTATCTTTCTTCACACCCGATAGTTCTCTCTCGTAAAAAACTCCGTCTATGTTCTCACCAGTCAGATCTTGTAACTCGTAAACATATGGATTTTGTCTGAGACCTTTAATTACTCGTTTTATCACAAAAATCTCTTCTGTCCATCCAGCTTCATACCCTTTCGCAAAGATGCCTTTCTCTCTACTGGTCCGTACGTAATCAGAGACCTTATATTTAGGCTTTTTACAACGCAAGGCATTTCTACCATATTTTCTTTGAATATTTAAACGGGCATGTGCTGCATTTTCCAAAGTCACCTCTGATGGTCGCATTCCTATACTAGAATGTCGCGCATTATTATAACCCTGCAAAATTTGTTGTAAGACATCAATGTAACGATGTGTATTACTATGAATGAAATATCGCCACATGCGTTCTTTTAGTGTGCGATTGAATCGTTCAACTACAGCAGCCTTTATATTTGGATCACATACGGCTCGAAATTTCATCCCTCGATTTGATAAAAAATTTTGAAAACCTGCACCAAGAAATTCTTTTACTCTATCGGTCTGAAGACAGACGGGAAATCGTTTTTTACTTTTCTCGAGAATACATTCAAAAGCTTTTCTAACTTCGTTCACAGATTTATCTTTAAGAGGCTCAACCCAAGCGTATTTACTCAGCACGTCAATCACCACCAGCAGATACAAGTATCCATCGTTGGAATCTTTTAAATGCCTTAAATCAACTAAATCTGCTTCCCCTAAATCATCTATATTTGATATATCGTAATTCATTCTTCTGAAACGTCTATGAATTGGAATGTGTAGATTATATGTTTCTTGAGATTTTAACCAATCAACTACCTTTGCACGTGCGACTCTTCCACGCACAGCGTTTACGAGTTTTTCAATACTCGCGTAAGAGGCTTCATGAGATGGGTCAAAATATATTGCTTCCAATAATTTCATGGTTTTAGAAACAATGTTTTCCACTGACTACTACTTCTTCTTGTCCCTTGAGATTTAGCTGAACCCGTGCTGCGAGGTGTTGCTCGCTGCCTACTTCTACCTGGGGTCTCAGTGATACTTGTGTATACCTCGTTACCACTAATTCTGCCTTCTTCTTCTTCTTCTTCTGTCATTAGCAAGTCATAAAGTCTAGACGCTAGTTTGGGGCTACGCCGACTACCTGTCTCTCTCGAAGAGATTATATCTTCTTTCTAGTATTCTCTATTTCCGACAATCTCTCTAGACATGCCGATTTCACGAAGGATCATGGCAAACTGGCTTCGCCCCGCCGGTTTTACCTTTTTTCCCAACCTCAATGCATCGTTTATTAGATCACTAATATTTGCATTTTTTACAGATTCACCATCTATAAAGAGAGAACCATCTGAAGCCCATTTTACACGTTTTCGTACATCTGGTTCGCAAAGTCGTTGGATTAAAACATTTCCTTTATTTCTAAAAGTTTTTCGAATACTTGCAATAATATCATCAATATTTTAAAAATAATCTTCCCCCTCATCATCATCATTATCATTAATATTGGTAGCAAAATCCATATTCTCATCTCGCTGATTATCCTGTACTTTATCCAGTTTTTTATGTTTCCATGTCTCCTGGGTAAAAAATAAAAATTTTTGTAAAACTTGTTGATACATTTTCCATTTTTCACGTTCATCTTTCAAGAATGGAGAATGTAATATTTGACTCATTTCAGCATCGAGCCAGGTCATAATATTACCTGGAGTTTGGGTCGTATTGTTGAGAGTGGGAACATTGTAGTTAGCACCAGAGAAGATATTATCTACAGGATTCATCGAAGAAGTGTGCGCTTTCGTATTTCCAGTATTAGTCTCTGAGCCGGAACCTTGTTGTAGAAATTTTGTTACCTGCTCGCTTGGCACCAAAATCATCTTTCTCGAATTTTCCATAATTGCTAAATGGAAAAGGGATACTTACTCTCGTGAATTAGATGAGGTGAAAATATTTGAGAGAAGACTATCGATAATCGGTGCGAGTAATAACGGTGAAAATCCACCCTTCTGAATGATAAATCTTTTTTTATTCTTCCAAGTACCCTTCGATGCGGCCAATTTTCGTAAAGTATGTTTATGCTTTTTTAACTTGTGTTTTTCATGTGTTTTTAAGGGTATATTTGCTGCCAAAATATTTAGAGCACACTCGCATATACATTTTACGAGTTTTGCATTATCTGTGCTCAGAATTGCTTTTCGTTGATTAAGATCGAGGCGATAGAGTGCATGCAATGCTACTGTGTTTTTTGCACCAATTTGTTTACGTGTACTCGACGCCATTACAGACGTACAACTGGTATTTAATCAATTCGAGCACCTCCTTTTATATTTTTGACAGGTATGTACACATATGAAAAACCGCCGGTTGGAAAGATATTTGTTCTAAGACGGCAATTATCGGGTGTAGACTGTTTTAAATCGAGAAGAAGGTATCCATGAGGCTTAGATGTTGCTTCCTGATAGGCTTCTTGTAAAAAACGAGGATTTTCTGGATATATTTGTCGAGCAAGATGTTGAAATTGAGCTCGGTCTCGAGGATTTTTAAAAACAACAATATAATTTGTATTGGATAATATATGCCTTTGTCCATGTCCCTGATGAAATAAATTATGCGATATAATGATAACACTAAGATTTTTGTGGTGACTGCCTTTAGTGAAAAGGTCTACAATTGTATTGTTCGAAGATTCACGCATAATATCATCGATAATTATGAGCTTAGGACGGTCATTATCGCTAGAATAATCAGCTGGTTGCGGTAATCCTTCTCGAAATTCTATGGTTTTACCGTATTCGGAATACCCTGACTGCCATTCTGAATAGTAAAAAAGAATACGTTCAAAATGTGTATCACACATGACATCGATGTAGCTTAAGAATTTTTTGACAAAACAAGTTTTCCCGCATCCACTTGGTCCGCAAACCATAGCAGTAAAAGGATGTTGCCAACGAGGGTCCATTTCAATTAATTAATTAATTAAAATAAACTAAAAAATTAAATTCAACCTAAAAAATTATTTTTAATTATTTAATTAGTTAATCAAAAATTAATTAAAATCAAAAATTGATTAATTTTTTAATTAATAAATTAACTTGAAAAATAAATTAAACTAAATTATTAATCAATGAATTAATGTTAATATCAATTAAAGTAAATAAATCATTCATTTTTAATATTATTTGAAATTAATACTTCAAAAAGTATTTTCTGAAAACTAATCAGCTCGTAACCGCGGACAGTGTGGAACCTATGTAAGCTTTTTCGGATCCACACCCGCGAAACAATATAAGCTTTTTCCGGTTCCGCGCACGGGCCAGGATTTTTGCAGTTATTAGAGCCTGGTTCACATGCCGACAATCAGCTAGTACCCGGCACCCGCGTTCCTGGATCGCCTGCATCAGCTTATCATCAGGCGATCTCACGCGTTGGCCCACCCGCGCCGGCCAATGCTGTGAAAATATAATTCTTATTTGCCTCCAACACTTATTATCTCACATTATCAACAGAAAGATAGAGAAAAGAGTGTAGAGTTTATGATGTTTTTAGTCCCTCAAACACTTTTCAATTTGAACAAGTAAAAACCTTCACAACCTGCTCTCGTGTTGATTTTGCAAGGTGCTACCTGCTCAATTTGAACAACTAAAAGCCTTTACAATCTGTTTTCGAGTGCCCATGGCAAGATCCTATCTTATCTTAATGTCAAGTAATATTTTCATTTCAAAAATTCAGACACATACTCTCAAATAGTACACACACACACACGAAGAGAAATATACTTTGGTCGGTGATATTAAATGTAGACAAGCATTTTTTATCATTAAAAATCATAAAATTTATTATTAAAACTTTGAGCTATTTTTGGTATAAAATTAAAAAATGTTTTTGTTACAAAAGAATTATTATAGAACACATGTCAGGTATATTTTGAAATCAAATGTGTGGGCAAAAGCTGGAAAAAAACTTTTTAAGTGTCATTAAGCTTTTTTAAATATTTTTCACAGATTATATTTCATTTCGTTTGAAATGTGACCATTTAGAATACATGATATTTCACAAAAAACAAGTTCAAAATGTGAATTTACCAATTCCGGCGATAATTTGGACTTTAGCTGCTATTTAAAGTACTCAAATTTCACATTCACCATTTGACGCACAAGTTCACTGGATGGCCTGTGTATTTTCTCCGCCAAAAAATAAGCACTCAATTCTTCCGTGAAAATATCCTTGCAGAGCTTGACATTCGAAAAAACTCTCTCCATGCTCCTGATGTGTTAATCAATGCAAACGACGATGTTGACGAGGCCTTGAAATGTGGGTGCTTGAAGAACAATGCCGGGGATACAGAGTTTCTCATTTTTTCCTTGCGTCTCGTTATTTGCTGCTGAGACTGCTGTTGTCGTTGTCTTGTTCTGTACAATCTTCTCGATTAAAATAGCGTTTCCATTATACGAGGTTGTAAAAAACAAGTTATAACGTCCAATTTTAATCGGTTGAAAACGCAAGTCGTGGTTATAGCTGTTGCATCGATCCTTCAAGTAGGAGCAAACGACATCGAATTTTTGTTGCAATTGAAGCCATTCATCACGATTAGACCCACTTTTAGATGATGATAATCACATATCTGCAGGACAAATTCGTTTTTTTGAGAAACTTTTCACTATCAAATCTTGTGAGGCTTCACTCTGATTGATACTAGATTCCATCGTCTGACTCTGGAGGCTGGGATATGTTATATGTTGAAATTTTCAGAGTATAACTGAAGCATTTGTGCGGCGCGGCAGTTTTTATACCTCACGCATGGGTCTATTTTAGTGGGGAGGCGTAGATATGACGTCACATGTGGTCAACTAATCAGAATATCTTCTCTCTTGAGAGAGAAGCGCGTGACGGATATATGTATCCACACATCTATTTTTATCTGCTTTTCACACATGTGAATGGGAAAACTCTATCCTTGCACAGCGTATGAGTAACTTGTAATTGATGGTAAAAATTAAATACTTGAAATATACCAGAATTTCTTTAAGTAATACAGATGAAATATATTAAAAAAAAAAATATTTCCATAATTCCACCCATGGACTACTAAATTTACTGTATTGTTTGAAAGAGATTATTATCCTTAATAGTCTCGTAACACAGGTAAATAAAGCGAGAGAGAGAGAGAGAGAGAATGAGTGAGAAAGAGAGAGAAAAAGAGAGACTGTGAAGCTGAGACTTTCTGCAGACAGCCTTTACCGCCTCAGGGATGGTCTTGTAAATGTTTGTTAGCTATTTAGATAATACCGAATCGTTTTTAAAATCTTGTGTGTACAAACGTGCACAAACTCAATCAGAGTTTGCCTGTTTAAATATTTATTGCAATAGCCTCTCGGGTTCTATCACGAGACGGTTAATCCTTGTCTATCTATCGATCTCTCTCTCTCGATACCTATTGTACAAAGTTGGGCTAGACTGAAGTCCAGACGACCAGCCTAATGATGATGTTCAGGCTGCTTATATTGTATTATGTGAGGTACCCGTAATAAAGATTGCCATATATTTACAGAGTAAATGACCTCTTCAAATAATCAACTTACTGAATATTGTCTAACACTTTTCACCATATTTTGAGATTTTATCATTTTTCGGTAAATTTTGTGGATGGTTCCCATGAAATATGGAAGTGTGGCAAAACACCTGATTGGCCACTACCACTTTCCAATAGGAATTCTGAAAATGTAAAAATGTTCTACATTGTCTACATTTATTTGAAAAGCGAAAATGTATTTATGAATTAAAAATTAATTTAAAAACTAAAAATTTATTTGAAAATTAAAAATTTATTCAAAAATTGCAAATTTATTTAAAAATTGAAGATTTAATTGAAAATTAAATTTTTTTTTTAAATTAAACATTTATTTAAAAATTGAAAATTTATTTAAAAATTAAAAATTTATTTGAAAATTAAAAATTTATT
>CAKNYM010047972.1:69567-97624 GCA_932195095.1 Andricus curvator
GCCACCGAAATCAAACGAAAGAGCACGAAGCAGACAGTGAAATCATCAGAACCGACAAATTTTCGTTGCCGGGGAGCGTGCAATCAAGTGACGGAGTGGGGACACACCGACACGCGGCGTTTACGTGTGTTGCTCCCACACGGGAGTCGTGGTGGGGGCCGCCAGCTCCCACAATCTGTGAACACTGCGTCCTACACCGATTTCGAGAATCACAGAGTCCCCTTTCAAATGGGAAACTCCGGCAGGGAAAAACACTGCCATCAAACTCCAATCATCCACACTCAACACGCCCACCAAGCTTTACGTCACTCTCACGTATCTACGGTCACTATCACTACTACCACGCGATGCCGGACTCGACACTTATCAACACACGGAGGCAGCCATCTTACACCGGCCGGCGTTCCACATACCGGAACGGTGGTCCGATTCCCATCGATCAGTTTCGTGTCGGCCATCGGCAAGCTGAGTTAATTGTAGAGAATTAGAGCTGCCACTGTCAGGATTGCTCTGGAATAGTCCACTTTCGGCCGGATTGACATTAGAAAAGACTCTGTGATTCCAGGACTGAGGTACGCGTTGCTACTTTCCTTTACTCTGGGTTTGTTATTTTGTTCTTGAGATTAGTATGTTTCGAGTATGTTTCTTTTATAGAATGGCTAGTGAGAGCCTAAATTCTGGGTTAAATGTTGGTCACGATTAGTAAAGTTAAATAGTAAATGGGTCTAAAGTTTCCGGCTGATGCCATGTTGAATGTAGAAGACCAATGAGTAATAAGAATTTAGTGTAGATTAAGAAAATTTTCGTGTATTTAGATTAAATTGTACAAGCTAAAGAATTTCTACATGTTAATCATGGTTTGGGTTTAAACCTTTTTTTTCGTAAATTCACAGGTTATAGCTTGTGTCTGGATACTATTCCTAAATTTAATTAAACTTGACATAGTCTTTCTTTTTCTTTTAAATTGTGATTCTGGAGTACTTTTCTCGCCCCCACGAATCCCTTCGCCCTGAGTTAGGCACATTCATAAGAGATTTATTAAGTTTAAACTTTTGTGAACATTTTTTTGGAGTGACGCCGAAGAGGTGTCTGGCGTCTAACAGGTAAATATACCATTCAGCTATTTTATGTTCCTACGTTGTCGCTGCCATTTTGTAGCGATGCTCCCAGCTTATATCCCATCAGACTGGGAAAGTCGTTATAAAATTTGGCGCCCAACGTGGGGCCTCAAAATTACTACTGATGGGACAAAAATTTTAGTTAGAAAAGAACATTTTTCTTTATAGAGTTGAGAAGCTCGAACTAAAACGACCCAACTATGAATGACACGGCCATTTTAATTTTGTCATGCCATTAGAACTGGATAATTCCATCACTGAGAAAAAAATCCGCTTCTCCCAACACGATACGTCGTGTTGAGAGTTTTCGTTTTGCCGTAACACGACGATCGTGTTGGCACAACACGATGCAAGTTTGGGCTGCTTTCGGCAACTGTAAACTATCCCGTGTGGGTATTTTCCGTAAGGATACTATCAGGAACGCTTGGCAAATTTAGCCTGTTTCTGCGGACATCCTCGGAAAATCTAAAAGCATCTCGAATCAGGAAATCATTGTCCATCAGGAGAGAAGACCGATCTGCGAGGGGGAAGGGGGCCGGTAATCCGTAAAATTAGCGTAATTAAACGTGAGTCCTACGTTTCCGGGGCTAATACGAGTTGGTTGGGTCGTTACCCTCTCGCGTGGTGTCATGACCGTACCAGAGGACTGCGTTCTCGTGGAAATATCCGATGAGTTCGCTGAATTGGCTACGCCTGTAGCCAAGGTAGTAATACTCGTGGTCGTGATGATACTTTCCACCGTCAACGTCACCGGATTGGTGTTCGCTACCGAGATCGCTGCCTTGTCAGATGGCAGTTCCTCGTCGTCCAGGTCCGTATCGTCAGTAGTTAGGGATGTAACGTCCGACGCGTGGGATGACATCCCTTTATAAAGTTTTATCCCCTTCCTTAAACGTTAGCATCTTTCTCTACGCGTACCGGAAATGTCTAGTTGAAGGGACTCTAAAGCCTCCGAAAGCTGTTCGTCGTTCACGTAATTTATTAAATGTTTCAGTTCCCGAAAGGTGTGCACGTCAACTACTTAGTCCAAAATAGCCATTTTGAAATTTTACGCTTACGTCTGAATCGGAAAAGCACACGAAAATCGTTAAAAATCTCGATGGTGTAATCGTGTGTCCTGTAACCAGCGAAAAACAACAGCGTTATAACCGTTGGGCAGAAGGAGCGGAAATAGCGGCAGCATGTGACAGACGAGGTCGAAGATCGATTTAAGTAGTCGATTTTAATCAGATAAATACGATTCGCCTACGATTCGAGTAAACCCGATAATTTTCTAATTATTATTATTATTATTATTATACCATTAAGCCATTTCCCTTTCGGGGTAGAGGTGACTTGCTCGGTTGGAAAATAGTATTGGGTATATGGGTGTATTGGTATAGAGTATATAGGTACAAGTTAGATAGGTATATAGGTGTTAGGTATATATGTTTTAGATTGATCTGGAATTCTCGTGTCATTTATTCAAATGACTTTTTATTTCAAATGAATCCAAGGTCTGTGTTTCAGGCTTCATTCATTCTATTGTCACTCTGTTTACAAACTATTTGTCGCCACACTTTTCTGTCCTGGCATACTACTCTAGCTTCCTTCACGTCCATGCATTTTTTCATGCAAGCTCTTGTGTTTCTATGGCTTCTTACGTCTCTTCGGATTAATGTCTCATTTACCGATTCTAACCATTCTTTCGGCGGTCTACCTCTAGGCATTCTGCCATTTACTTTACCTTTGTACACTTGTTTGGTCAGTCGCTCATCTTTCATTCTTTCAAGATGACCGAACCATCTTAACTGATTTCTTTCCCATGTGTCAACTATTGTCTCTTTTGCACCACATTCTTTGAGGATTGTCTCGTTTCGGACTTTATCCATCAGTGTTTTCCCGCATATTATGCGCAGAGGTCTCATGCCGATCGCGTTAATTTTACTCCTGTCCTTTTCTTGACATGTCCATGTTTCGCTACCGTATAGTACAGTCGGTACTCTGTACTTTTACTTTCCTTCAACTGTTTATATAGTAGTTTCATTATTCCTCCAAAGCAGTTTTGTATTTTGTTCTCTTCTTCTGTTCTGATTTTCTCTTTACTCTCTTTGACTAGTCGTTTAACTTTCCTATTTTTGTGTCTGTAATCATTCTTGAGCCTATTTCTCTCATCATCGCTAAGACCTGTCATGTTCAGCGTTTTTTGTGCGATTTTTCTTTTTCTTTTCCGGCTGCCGCAATTTCATCATTCCACCACACATCGCCAGACTTTCAACCCCACCACTGCCGTACCACACACTTCAATCGCACTTTTAACAATGGTATCCCGTAATAAAGTCCACGCGCCCTCTATATCTTTATTCCTTTCAAGCGGCTCCCAAATTGCCTTATCTATGCGTTCGTTTATCTTATTCTGAAAATCTATTCGCACTTCCGGTTTCTGTAAATCTTCAACCCTGATTCGCGTTTTTTTCGTTCTCTTTCTTCTCCATCCCCGCCCTAAGTTCATTCTGGAGACTAAAAGGTAATGATCAGTATTGCATTCGGATCCCCTCATGGCTCTTGTATCTATAACTACTTCTCTTAGTCTTTCATCTGCAATAACGAAGTCAATTATACTGCGGTTATTTCCTTTACACCAGGTGTAAGTGTGGATCATTTTATGTCGAAACCAAGTATTTGTAACAAATAGGCCCTTTTCTAAGCATAAGCTAACTAACTTTTCCCCGTTATAATTTTTTCTTGGATCCCCAAATTTACCTAGTACCCTTTCTGTATCTGTATCCTGACGTTGAACGCCGACCCATCCGTTCATATCTCCCAGCAGAATTATTCTTTCACCTTGATCGCAAGTACTTATTGTGTCATTTAAAGTGTCCCAGAAAGCGTCTTTGACTTCTCGCGTCTCACTGTCTACTGGGGCGTAGCACGCTATGATAAATAACCTTCTGATTCCTACCTTCATTCTAGCCCACAACAATCTGGGAGATACAAAATCATGATCTTTGAGATGCTGTCTTGCTTTTTCATTCATAATCAAACCGACCCCTTAACTACGATTTGATTCACTACCTACTCCTGACCATATTTCAAAACCGCCTTTCAACACCCCATTTTCTATGTTTCTACTTTCGCAACCCTTTTTCTTCGTCTCAGGTACACATAAAATATCTAGTTTCCTTGCATGCATAGTTTCTCGTAGTTCTCTTACTTTAAGGTCATTCACTCCTCTAGCATTCCAGACACCCAGTCTCCATTCATCGCCTGAAACTCGACCTTTACGTTTACCGTGTGTATGCATTTCGTCAATCCAAGTTTCAGTCCATTCCGAGGCTACTTTATTGTTTGTATTATTCATGTTTAGATTGTACACCCAACTATCACCTTTATGCGCGAAATTTGTTTTGCGAGCCGAATTATAAGTTTTAGGGAGAATTTAAGATGCATTTAGGAGTCTTTGAAAATGACGCGTCAATGCAATATTATAATTTTTAATCCCTGGCAATTTGCGAAAAGCTTTAACATGTGAGGATTTCTTAAAAAAATTTGAAATTCCTTCGAAACCATCAAAATCAATTGAAAATTCCTACTAATGGAGAACGTTGCAATAGAAGTTAAAAGTTCGGAAATTGAGTGATTTAGAAAGATTTTTTTTTGGGGATAATCTCGGATAAGTTAAAAAAAACCTATGAAATACCGTCATTTCCCTGATTTATCGCGTGAAAATTCTTTGAAAAGGGAGCGAAATATTATTACAATAAACTCAGGGCAAAACCATAAAATTAATTCCTGGAATTTGTCAAAAAGAAGCCCTACCCCAACATGTCAGGATTTTCAAGGAAGAAAAGATTTGAAATTTCTTTCAAACCATTAAAATCAATTGGAAATTCCTTCGCATACCTAATTCTTTAAAATTCGATAAAGAACCATATATAAACATATATATCAAATTTTCTCCTGCTTGAAATATTGAAATACTTATAAGAATTGAACTGAAATATCACAAGTTTAAGGGAAACTTAAAATGCATTTAGGAATCTTTGAAAACAGCGCGTCAAGTGAAACATCATCAGTTTAATTTTTGAGTTTTTAACCGCTTTGAAGTATCTTTAGAGTTTACCCCCCCCCCCCATTAACCTTACATGAGGCACGATAGTCTAAAATTTTTCTCAAGAAATTTCATCATTATTTGAAGCTTTTAGCTTTAAAAATTTTGTTTCAGTAAAATTAATACAAATTGATCTAAGAAAAAAGAAGAACTTATCTTTAAAAATATTCTCCAGGCTCTCTTCTATTTCCTGTCCAATTTCAGGTTACACTTGAGGTTATACTTTGTGGAAAATAAATCAATATATCGAGTGAATCATTAATAGCACGATATTTCTCAAAAGGTGCATGGTTCGGATAAATCATAAAATCAGTGAGGAAATGCACGGTAAGTAAATCATCGAACGGGCCCAGTAATTGGTGGGTAATTGGCATAAATCAATAAACCGATAAATCAATGCATAAATCAATAAAACTCAATGCATAAATCAATATAAATCAATGCACAAATCAATATAAATCGATACATTTCATGCAAAGTAGATTAACAAAATCAAATGATTCATCGATAGCGCCAGCAAGGATCACATCGAGAAATGCAAAAATAAAATTTTATAACAGGATTTAGGGTGCTCCGAGCTGCCGCACTGATGTATAAATAAGGTCCGCTTAATTCAGGCGCTCGTAGCTGCCAAAAGGTAACGGTACGGGTAGTGTCTTGGAAATCGGAGTTTTACTCCAGAATTTCCGTAGCTTGGGTATAAAATCTCTAATTCAAATCAAAATCCCCATTGATAATTTCAAAATTTCGAATTTTCATCCAAATTCATGAGTTAAATTATTTTAATTCAACGTTTCAACATTTTAATTTGAATCACAATCAAAATTTCATTTTAATTATTGAAATTAATCCTCGTTTAATCAAATTAACTCAATTCAAATTTAATTTAATTTAAACCTTCAACTTTCAATCAAAATTCAATTTAAATCCAATTTTAATTTAGATCCCCCCCCCCCCACTCAAAAATCCGGAAGGCCACGGCAAAGGGGTGGAACGTGGTTAGGCATTGAAGAAAACACCTAAATAGGAATTCGCAACCTGAAAAAGAAGTAAAGTCGAGGAGTGCGCAGAAAAGAAAAAGGAGGGCGTTGTCCGGATTTTATTGAAAGCCGGAAACCCTCAAACTGTTGGGCGCCATTGCGAGAGTGGTTTATTGCCCACCTGTCAATGGCAGTTTAATTTACATGTGTTGCATACACATGTATATACGTATCCGTATACGTATATACATGGGTATACATATGTGGTTTATAGCAACTGGGCGCCAGCCAGACCCCTATAGCGAAGGTGATAAATTGCGACCCGGCAAAAATTGTCAAAAAAAGAAAAAATATAAAATTTTAAGTGAACGGCTATAAACGTATAAAAAAAGGAAGACCTGAAACCTAAAGAAAAAGAAAGCTAAAAGAGCATGGGAGAGAATCTTTCTCGAAGGGTGGTTCTTCAAATCACAACGGCCTAATTTTTCGGTATAATGAATTGTAAAAGCGGTATTTATTATAAAAGAAAATTAAACAAGAGAAAATGAGATTTTACAGTTAAATCATAATTTCCTAACAATTTCTAACGCCTGTACTGGTCCGAATTAAAAAAACGCCTACTAAAGCCTACTAAAAACGGAACGAGATACAGAACAAATACCGAACTTGCGAAGACTAAAGGCCGCGAAACTTGCGTAACTACACATTGTGAAACCTACAGAACTAATCATCTCAAACTCATAGGTTAAGGTTAGGAAAAAGAAGAAAACGCAGTGATCCTACCACGACCGCGCGGTAGACGGGCAAAAATCCGCACACGAGGCTATTGCGTAATACGTATAGGACAGTCAACGCGAAAATCCGGAAGAAATAAGACAAAACAAAATCGCTATGCACTGACTCGACTCTCTCGATAATCTACAAAATGAAATCCGGTAATCATGGTATAATAAGACGAGCACACTAAAGAGGTCAAGCTCGGCAATGGCACGAGACCGGTCATCCTTCTAACCTCCATTGCCTTGCTTGCCGAAATACAAAAAAAGTTACCTCAGCCATATGTTCTTCCTCTGTAGAGTATACAAATCTTAATTTTCTCCGATATACAAAACTCAAATCATCTCCAATGTACAAAATTCAAATTATTTCCGATGTAAAAAATCCAAATCACCTCCAATGTACAAAATTCACATTATTTCCAATGTACAAACAGAAAATACAAAACGTGGCATGTCTCGCCAGTGAAAGACCAAGAACGAAAGTGACAGATTTCATGCGACGCACCAAGGCCGTGAACTCGAAGGGTGCTCGCATGAAGGCGTGTTCACAAACCCCAAGTCTAGCGCAACTACCGGTAGAACTATGAACTAAAATTTTATCGTTGACTAAAGGTGTGACAATATTCCGTGACAATATTCGCGAAAACATCAACATAATTCTATTGGCATAATTAAAATCACGATTTATACGCTAAATCCTAAAACCTACGTCGGAATCGAAGTTTGCCGAGTTTCTAACTACAGCGCGCCTAGTGGAGGGTCTGTGGACTAAATGGTAACTAGCTAAAACTATGAAATACTTCCGGTAATCGCATACGATAACGTACGAATCTTGGAAAGTTTCCAACTTCGGTTTGGCGGGAAAATTCAAAAATAAAAATGTGAACGGAACATCGAGAGAGGTGAAATAACTAGGTATACATGAACCTAGGCTTGTGAATTTATAATAACTATGATGCGACGCGCCAATAACCTTTCGCGTATTTCGAACTTTTTGTCTCATGAAATCTTTCATAGGTACTTGAATAATTTAGTGCTAGATGAAAGGTTTCATGGAGACATAACCTTAGCTAAATTCTATGTTAACAATATTCGTGAGTTACCGAATTTACAATTTTCAGTGCCCATTGCTCGGTAGTCGTTCCCTGCATGATCCGATATCTTGAAGTTGAACCCCAATTGATGGTCCACCCAATGAAAGTTGAGGCTGTTCTTGTCAAGCTTCCGGCCAGTAGTCGTAATTTCCCTCAATATGGCGTCACCCAAGTAACCATTCCAGCGTACCAGAACCCCGGTAATCCTCTGACGTGGCGACTCAGCCCTGGTTGTCATGAAGTCGTTAACTGATATTGTGACGTCTGCTTCGGGAATGTGGCGTAGTGAGGATAGTGAAAGATGGCGATCAGAAGTGAGACCAACTACTGAATATTCGAGGCCCGCCATCTTATACTGCGATCGAGAAGATAGTGGCGTAGAATGACAAGGCCACGATTGGCTGCGCGTCCTTTACTCAGGATGCGTTAGATAACTCCTAAGAAACATCTGCTGCCTCTACCCACCCTGGCTTCTGTGGACATGGCGCTGAAAGATTAGTGGGGTTGACGGCCATGTACGGGTCTAATTATACGGGGTGTACGTGCCCCGCCATTTTGGATTGAGGCCGGTTACCATGGGGACGTGGGACGCTTGGAATACGGTTAGTGATAAGTACTTTATCCAGGGTACGTTAGTAAGTACTGCTGGATCTCTCTCTGACTACCATGTTGTTGTTGTCGTTGATTTTGGATTTGACAGGTGGAGGTTAATTAACATGGAATCATACAATTATAGGAAGGTGAATAATTATGAATTACAATTTTTGATTAACGCTCTTGACCGAGGTGACTTCCGCTCTTGGTCAAAGGATTTATTAAAAAAATTTATTTTTAAACCCCTGAATCGTGAGTTAAAAATTTAAGTGACAGGTAAATCAAAATTTACCCTGTCACAATACGCTATAACAATGAGTAGTACACTAGGATACAGCCTAGCTATCCGCCCAGCCTGGCTATGATGTGGCAGCACTTGGTGATGGCAGAGAGAGAGAGGACAGAGATTCGCGGTGTGACGACGTAGCGTAGCAGTGGCCGTTTTTACTGTAGCCACCAGCGTTTCCAAAAGTTGTCACGGACACGTTGAAGAAGTTGAAAACAACTCAGGCGGTTCTCAGGTATTTCGGGAATTCCAGCGTCAGGAAGAAAGCTCATATTGCTTAGTTTCAGCCATAAGAAGTGACATCTGGTGACGGCCATCATCAAGCTGGATTTCCAGATAAGCCACTGAGACATATGCGCGATAAGATGCATTCGAGAAGCCATGAAGCTGGCACCGAGAGTCTGGAGACGTTCCCAACCAGCGATCGATCGAGAGTGTAGGGCTGGAGGTTATTGAGTAACTATAATCAGTCTATCGCTCTAGGATATCCGACGGTGAAGTAGAGTTGGCAAAAGGGAGTTGGTAACACTGAACCCCAACACATCCATTGCTGGATTCCAAAGCCAGCCCATCGTCTTAACGGGCTCATTGGGAGCAATTTGTGTGTGTTCTTTCCGGCTCCCTATGCCTGCTGCGTCCAGGAAAAAGTTCAGAATGATGTGCTTCCCATTTATACAACTGAAAAACAGCACAGAGCAAAATCGCAGCCAAGTCATCTCGCTTTAGAATCGCAATATGCAATCTGTGAGCCCCCGCGAAAATATTATCGACATAGGTATTGCGCTGGAGGCAACAAGCCCCAAGCGGAAAACGCTGTTGCTCATCCTTTGTCAGCTGGCCTAGTGTGCGAATTGTCAAGTATGGGGCACATCCGGTCCCATAAGTGACCGTAGTCAAACGATAATCCACGGGCGGCTCCGCAGGATCAGGAGCCAGGAGAATTCTCTTCAGATCCTGATCCTCAGTTCGAACGCGGATTTTGCGAAAGATCTTTATGAAGTCCGCTGTAAGAACAAAGCGATATCGGCACCAATTCAAAAGTATCAAGCAGATATCGTCCTGAAGAGCAGGCCTCGGCATTAAGAATTTATTTAAACATTGCTGTTCTGCGGTGCGTCGTGAGGCGTCGAAGACAACACGAAGCTTTTGCTGATACGGGCTGGATTGGATTACCGAATGTTGCGGTATATACTACGCTCGTGGATTGCCTATCTGAGAAACAGGAACTCTTTTCATATGCCCCAACTCCTCACAAACTTTCATAAATTAACGATACGAGTCCGCGATGCGACTGTCCCGGGCGAAGCGACGGTGTGTCGTGGAAAGCGAACTCAAGGCCATTCGTCGGGTCTCAGCAGAGGCCATCGGCGGCTCCGATCACAACGGGAGCCGAATGATATATCGGCCATAGTGGCACGGACATGTGTATCAAGAAACATCCGCTAGCAGGTCTCATCCTCAGGCTTCGTTTTGGGACTATTATTAGAAAATTCTTCTAGCGTCAAAAAACCTTGCAAAGCCGCCTCCAGGTAATTATCAAGGACACAATGCTCAGCCGTGAGAGAGGCACGTGATGGGGTTCTGCCCGCCGAGGTGGGACGGAGTGAGTCGATCCCGAAACAATCCACCCCAAAGCAGTGTCCTGGGCAATCAAAGGTGAAGGTTGTAAATAGCGCAAGCCAGGTCGCAGGATCCGACAATACACATCGGACCCCAAGACGACATCGACTGACTTGGGTTTGTAGAAGTGAGGATTCGATAAGCAAAGATCACCAAACTGGCTTAAGTCGAATTCAGTGCTCAGCTGTGATTGGGGGTTTAATGTAAGGCGAGGAAGGAGCAAGGCCTTAGTCTCAAGATGGAATGAGGGATTACCAATTAAGCGCAGTGACAGATTTACAATAACACGGGCTGTACCGGCGAGTGATGCACCCATTCCCGTTAATGGAATATTTACGCGGTGTTTGCGTAACTGGAGTGACTACACAGTGGATTCCTTAACAAAGGAGGCCTCAGAGCCTTGATCGACCAGGGCGCGAGAACAGATCTAGGTACCTGTAGAACCTATCAGCATAATCTGGACTGTCGCTAGAAATACCAGTTGTCATGTATTAGAAAAACTTGAAGTCAACGCGGAAACATTGGTTGAGGGAGCAGGTCGTTTCTGTCCACTTGCGTGGCCAGACACCTCTTCTTTTTTTTTATAATTCGTTTTCTGCCCAGTGCGAGTGGTGTGTAATGACGAGTGGTGCTTGTCTCGGCATGTTTTACACCTATACTTCGATTTGCATCTTTGGAATTTATTAGACCCCAAGCAATTAAAACACAGTCATATACATGACATATAATCAGAAATTTAATGACTCTAACAATAGTTTGAAGGAAAGAAGAAAATAAAAAGACCTAAAGGAAGCATGTAATTCTATTATGTAAGGAAAAAACTATTTAAGATTGCAAAACTAAGAAGTATAAAACCGAAAGCCGATTTCAGCTATAAAACGATGACATACATGTTAACCTAACCTCTTTTGACTTTGGTTTGTTTATTGTATCGTGCGTAAGACACTATTCAATGCTGCATGCGCCATATTTCGTGAGACAACTTGGAAATTTCTGAAAGGACAGCTTCCAAGATCGAGAAAGCTTGAAGGTTTCTCAAAGGACGGCTTTGAGATTGAGATAGCTTAGAGATTTCTCAAAGGACAGTTTTTATATTGAGATAGCTTACAGATTTCTCAAACGACAGCTTTGAAATTGAGAGAGCTTGGAGATTTCTCAAAGGAAAGCTCGTGTGAGTCGCCCACGCGAGACCTAAAGTTCACTATCATTCAGACCTGGTGCGTTAGTTTTAGACTTTAGAGGTGGATTAAAAATGGCTATATGTCAACCAGTTCCATGGTATGCGTGTTAATAATAATAACAATAGTATATAATTTGTATATATAATTATATATATTTTATATATAATAATAATAACCATAAGTGTATTGGGGTTCAAATAACCACAGCTAAATTTTACTTGCAAAGGAAAAAGTTCATTCTATGGCATAAAAAACCTCCACTTGAATGACAAAACAGGCAGAGTCCAATACACACATTGGCAAACAGACATAATCCAATCCACACAATGGCAAACAGACATAATCCAACACAAGACTCGTTCACACTCAAAAAATGGAACCTCTCACCACGAAAACTTAACTTGAACTGAACTCTGAAGAAAATAATTATTATAAAGTGAAAACAAATTCCTTACTCAATTACATATAAAGTCGTGGAAAAAGGTTCCATTCTACCTGCTCGGCGCTGACCTTCGAGCTACGTGCAGGGCTTACAGTTTTATTTCAGGTGCTGCCTCTTTTCCGAGAATGCATAAAGTGAAGAAAAATAAACTATGTCTAGCTCCCCACAATTTCAGATGATGGTAAGAAGCAGCCAAACACTGGTACTGAAGAGTGAAGAGAGAAAAATTTGAACTTTTAACAACAACAAAAACCCGGATATGAATACAATAAAACTAAATTCCAAAGGTACCTTTGGTGCATTTTAAACTGGTGAAAAATTCAATATTTATAACATACAATAATCCTGACTTTCACGTTGAAATCAAAATCTTAATTATTCTCCATTCAAATCTGTATACCGCGAAGTTATGTTAATTCGTAAGCGCAATAATTCAAAAGTACTTACCTGGTCCATTGTAGGATCTCTACAATTACACACACTTCAAAAAAAGAGGTTGCGCGATGGATAAAATTATTTGAATTATTTAAATGTTTTTTATGTCAATAACAATTTATCTCTATAAATCACATATCACAATTGTAAATAATTCAAAATGTGTCAATGTCAACAAAGGCAGCTACCATTCAATACGCGTGTTACACTAGCGCCAGACACGGGAACGGGAAGTATTGTAACCATTTGAAAGTTGATTTTTACAAGTCTCAGAAAAACCTCGTTAGTGAAAATGGTTCTTGTTGAAGAAATCATTCGCGCTCTAATCGAGATCAGTGGTCGATTGACGACGGAAGAGTGTACGTGGCATATGCAGAATATGCTGCATATGTGTAATACCGAGAAGATATTTTGTATATCTCAATTGCTAGCTTCTAGCAATTCGTTAAGGCTCGCCTATAATAATTATGTACAACGAAGTGGACCATTCGCGAACATCATTTACCAAAATATTAGTAAGTGATTTTATCATTCTATAGTGCGCGTGCGAGCTATGGTGTGTGTGTGTACCTCTGTGTGTATGCGTATACTGGTTTGAAGTTGTTCACAATATAACGTGAATTTGTTATAATTTCTTATTTTAATTACAGTATTTAACGAGGTAATGACGATGCCCGTTCATTATACCCAAAACGAGGTGCCACCTGGACCAACCCATCATGACTACTCTCCTGACCTCAGTAATGATAATTATGACGCAGAGTTAGTTCATGTGGATGATGATATGACAGAGTAAGTGAATGTGGAAGAGGGAGAGATGATGTACGAGGAGAAGGTGACTCAGGATGAGAACGACGACGACGATGATGATGAGGATGGAAATCAAGAAAGGGACTACCTGCGTGAGGTTCACGACGATGTCTGGGACGACGTTCGATCAATGCTAGGGGCTGACTTTTGGAATCCCACAAATGAAAGATATGGTTAGTTTTTTTTTTAACTCAATTTTCATCATGTGTGACGTTTTGATTAGGATTTAAACAATACGTGAAGAATTATATCGTCAAAAATAATTGCAATTTTCATAATCTTTTGAAATAACAAAATTAAGTTTAGAATATATCAAAAGGTAAAACCAACTGAAAATGTACAGATAGTTGTAAACAAGTATCCCCTAAAAAGTTATAATCTTTATACTCTTTCAATATAATAGAAGTGACTGAATGATTTTTTGTTAAATTCAATGTGAAAAAAATTTATTTTGTTCGGTCAACGAAACAAAACTAAATGAAAAAGATTTTTCAAGAAAATTACCTTTTAAAATATAAGCAGTGTATAAAGTATAAAAAATAAATCTAATAAAAAATGTGTACAAAAATGATATTAGAAAAAAAAATTTCGACAAAATTAACTTTTAAAATAATTTGTTTAATTTCATTTTTTTTTAATAGAAGCCTCGGTGGCTCAGACGATAGCGCGTCAGACTTCCATGCAGGAGGTCTGGAGTTCGATCCCTGAGCCGGGTGCCAATGGGAAATTTTTCTATGTACTTCTACCGGGGCTTCAGTGGTTCGGAACCCACCTTAAACTGTAGGTACCCTAAAAAAAGCTGGTGCCTTACCAAGGATAAATGGGCTATTTCGAGGGCCTAAACTTGGGGTTCGAAGCCGATTTTGAGAAGACTAAAAAATGAGTTAGCGATCTTCTTGCGCTTAGCGTTCCTACGGGGCAACCACGCTCGATGGTCGCTGGCCGACTTCGAGTAATGAACACACACACATATACACTTACATAACACACCAGGACAGTGCTTCGAATCTGTGTATCTAACTCATGACCTCAGAGGGATCGCTCCGTCCACCCTAGTCTGGCCGCATCCCCTCTCTGCGGCCTGCTATGGAGGCTGCCGAATGGCAAAGTGGGTGAGGATCACTTTTCCTGTGATCAACAAAGTAGGACGTCATTTACTGTGCGATAAGTATGCCTGGCACCTGAAAGGTATAATCTCAGAACGTTGGTAACAACGAAACACACCGAGATCTAAAAACACTCGGCGAAGATAGCCGGATTCGGAGTACTGCCTTGAGAATAAACTTGGGTACGGCACAATAGGCTTTATAGCTTTAGCGTCGGCGGTGGGACCTTGCCCCCCCGTCCACATTACAACTAACTAACAAACTTTTAAAATATATATAATAGTATAAACAGTGAATTTAATTGAAAAATGTGATAACATTCTCATGCAATTTTTATAATCTTTTAAAATAACAACATTAAGTTTAGAATATATAAAAAGGTAAAATCAACTGAAAATGTACAGATAGTTTCAAACAAATATCCCCTAAAAAGTTATAATCTTTATACTCTTTCAATATAATAGAAGTGACTGAATAATTTTTTGTTGAGTTCAATGTGAAAAAAATGTATTTTGTTCGATCAACGAAAAAAAATAAATAAAAAAAATTTTTCAACAAAATTAACTTTCAAAATATGAACAGTGTATAAAGTATATACAATAAATCTAATCAAAAATGTGTATGTCACGTGCGATCTAATTAAAGATTGTTTTTAATTCCATGAGAAAAGGACCCGCAAACAAAAGCTGCCTAGCATCAATACGCTCGGGGGAGGCTTCCCCAAAACTGAAGGAAGGGCGAGAGACTCGACTTTCCTATTTTTATTTTTATGTGGGTTTGTACCCCTACTCTCGGACTGACAGTTGTTGGCCCGAAAAATTGTGAGAAATAAGGGTTTTGCAGGTTTGCCGAATTAGAAATGAATTTGGGTTTCCAATCTTTTATAATAACACTGAAATTTATTCAAGAAAAATAAATAGGGAACATTATAACAAGAGCAAGATTCGAATAATACGGCACATTCCACACTGCGTAGAATGTGTCGACAGGTAGAGGAAAGAAAAGTATTAGACACAATAAAACTGGAACAATACACTTTACCAATTCGTTGCACTAAAACTACCGCTCGTCGGATGGAAAACTAGATTTAAAAGGAACCAAGGTGCCTTTTTAATTTTTCCTGCCCTTAACAGAGCGGTCGAAAACCTTTGATTTCCGTGAGTTGATTAACCTACTCTAGTCTTTATTTTAGGTCACTCGCGAGAGCCACACAACACGCGAGCACCCGTCGCTTCTCTGAATTCACCTTGATGAAGAATAGAATATGTTTCTATTCCTCATGAAAGAGAATTGCAGCCTTGCGAGAAAATTACTCTGTCTTGTTTTGAGATTCGAGAAAGAGTAAAATTCTCTAGACCGACTTAATTTTGTTTTAAGCAGGCCGGATAGGACACGAAAACAACGTCACTCCCGTTACCGGTCCGGGAAAAGTACAGACCCGCTGAACCGGGATAGGACGCGATGAAGAACCGTTCCCGTTACGGCACTGCCTCCCGTCGCACAGAGTTTAAATTTTTCGTCCGGATTGCGAATTCCGTTGATCGACCACTCAAT
The DNA here is from genome assembly GCA_932195095.1 of Andricus curvator. Classification (NCBI taxonomy): domain Eukaryota; kingdom Metazoa; phylum Arthropoda; class Insecta; order Hymenoptera; family Cynipidae; genus Andricus; species Andricus curvator. The sequence continues at coordinate 85,657 of CAKNYM010047972.1, forward strand.
CGGTAGCTGCGGCTTATCCCTATTGCCGATCCGAGAAAAGTATAGTCCCGACTAACCCGGAATAGGACGCGACGAGTTACGTACCGAGAATTTGTCTCCCAATGTCACGCCGGAATTTGAATCGCGACGTACGGACGGGCAAAAACTGAAATTGATCTACGTCACACCAGATCACTTAGAAGACCATTCGTCCCGGCGGCTAACTCCCGTTACCGGTCCGGAAAAAGTATAGTTCCGCTAAACCGGGATAGGACTCGTTGCGACTTACGGGGGTCCGTGTTGCCGTGGAAAATTACCGATTGACTCGAAATCCCGACGTACGGACGGACAAAAGTCTGGGTAGTTACGGCCCGTGCCAGGTTTCCCAAGTTACTGCAATTTCTGACTTCTGTCTGATGGTTTATAATTGATGTGATTCAGGTAGGGATTTTTGCGGATTTGCGGAATTTGGACTAGGAAGGTAGGGATACATCGTGAGAGTCAAAGCAGCGTTTGCAAAATTGACGAGCCAGGTAGCTTGGTTTCTAAGTGTGCGAGAATTGTATTGCCAAATGCTTTCGTTTGAATTACTGCACCTGTGAGACATCATCAAACGAACATTTTAGCGTTACAAATTTTCGCTGAGTGAGCACGTGGTGTTGTTTTGGTATTTCCACGTGCTCGTACTGTCCGCCTACGGTGGGAAGTATGTAGGGTGAGGAGTGAAAATGGCCTATGGGAGGATAGCGTGGAAAGAGGAAGAGAGGAAAAGAGAGTCGAGGTGCATCGAACTGCTATAGTCACAATGTATGGTGCGGCTATACGCAAGAAGGAGACGCGCTTATGGTAAGAATATATGGTGGAAGAAGGCGCGGACAACGTGTAGAGCGCGGAGGCTTACAATCGTCGCGACAGCGTAGCTACATGCAAGGAATGAGACGGCGATGTTTAAAGAGTCGAAGAGACAGAGATGGAATGAGTGCCTCGCGTGTGTGCGTGTGACTGCCCAGCATAACGAGTGCAACCACACCTTCGTTCCTTTTAAGTTCTCTTACATGTTTCTAATTTAGGTCCTCGAGGCTGATGCCTTGGAATTAATTTTCCTTTCCCTTCATTCTATTTCTTTTCATATTTTGATCTTATATTCTAGGTACAGTGTTTCATTTTCTCTTTCACCTAGGCCCAGGTACACACTAATCATTCCGTATATTCATACAATTCCCTTCCGCAATTCACCCTCATGTTATTGAGTGGTTTCGGGAAGAGGAAACAAAATTTAAATACCTGTGTAAAAATAAAAAGCATGTTTTCATAAGAGAATAATTTTAATCCTTGATTAGAATTATTCTCTCAGGTCATTACTCTCCTCATTCGCAAGTTGGCTCGCTGTCAGTCCCCGGGAGCCTGGAATGCTGCGTCAGCATGCTGACAGTAAGCTCTCAGGTACAAGCGAGCAGAGAGTCCCTTGAAACTCATATAGAGTTTTGAATCAATGTGGCTTGAAATAATATTTCGAGCCACATTAATATCAAATAAAAAAAGAATGGAGATTCGCTCGAAACAAACCACAACGGAATTTGATTATTTCGTCCGCGAAATTTAGGGTAACTTGCGAGTGAGGGGAGCCCGATTCCCTCTTTTTAAATTTTGAAGCTATACTCATGGAAACGGAAATGACTTATTTTATCCATTCATGCCCATACACATACAGACAGTATACGTGGCTTAATTTCAGAATGGTTGTAGCGTTTGCGTGGGGAGCTGAATCGTTGGCATTGATGTAGTTGAACTGGCGTGCGCCGAGGGCTGCGTCGCAGCCCTTGGTGATACTGCAGGCGTTTCCTTACAGGCACAACTGCTCGTGCTTGTTGAAGATTCTTGATTGGTCAGAGGTAGCTCGATCTCGATGCGGGCTTCGTCAGTGTTTTCCGACGGCCTCTTCGCTTCGGAATCGATCTGGTCGTAGTTGGAGTCCTTCGGGCCCTTCTCATGGCATACTCTTGTAATGCTCAATTTGGCAAGAGGGTAGCAGCAGTAGCACCAGAGGCTTATGGCGAATAGGGCTAGTCCCACGTAACAACCTTGAATCAGCGTTAAATGTTGGGCCTTAACTCGGTGTTGTAGATTCATGTCATTAATTTGTTTTTCCAAGTCATCCAGAGACACCTCGTTGGCGAGGAAGGCTTCATCATTGACGGAATCTTCCACCATGTGCTGTTTCATCTTTTCATCTTTCGTGGTGAAGTTCCCATATTCCCTTAAAGTTGGCGATAGGTCAGCCAGATTGAGGTGTAGAAGCGGCTCGTAGATGACCTCCCTTGTTCCGGTTTCACTGGCTGTTCCGAAGAATGTTTGATCATGTGCCTTGAGATGGCAACCAGGTGCGATCTGTATTAGCTAGGGAGTAGAGCCAGCCACTCAAAGAGTCAATAGGGACCCATTCTGATTCCTTATTGTAGGACACACGGATGTAGCATCTTCGGAGAGCTTTCGTTGAAGGATTCAATAGCAGCTCGCTTTCACATGTTTGATGGGTAGCAATTTCGTTGACGGGTGAGCTGTCGTTGCAGACCCTGTAGTAGGGGGTTTTCTTGCAGGACTCTATGCGTTGATTGTCCAGCAGGATGTAGGTCCGTTGGGATTCTCCAACGGCAATGTAGGTAAACTTTGGTAAGACGTATGCACTTCCAGAACCATTTCCTAATACCGACTGGAATACAGGTATTGGATGTAATTAGTATGCTAGGTAGTAAGATGATTCCAATAGTGGAATGTCCACTAGTATGCTCAGGATTTCCTTTTTATACATAGTTGTGATGGTAACTATGTTAGCTAGTTCCTCGAGGTCCACCTGAGGTCCTGGGGTAGGGAATTCGAGCCTGGGATAATGATCCTGGATATCTCGGTAGACTGGCTCCAGTTGTTCGGACGTCAGGAGTGAGAGATGCATCTTGCCTTGGCGGGACGTGTGAATGACTCCCAGGATGCGATGGGCGGTACGGATGTAGTCGTCAAGGCTAGAGTCTACTGTCTTGAGCACGCGAGTCAGTGCCTGGGCATATTTGAGCTCCGCAACTGCCCGCGTAAGATGTTCTAACCTAAGATTGTCCTGGGTCAGTTGTCTTTCATGTAGGATTAGTCTCTCCTTATTGGTTCTCGAAAGCTCGAGAATTCCGTCTAACTGAGCCCTCACTATGTGAGTCTGTTTACCCACCAGGTGAGACAAATTGGTTTGAGCCTGGTTCAGTTCGGCGATCCCCGCTTCGAGGGTTTCTCCGTCACTGTAGGTCATTAGGCCCGCTACGGGTCCAATGAGGCCTCCTAGGATTCCCAGTAATAGTTGTGCTCGTCGGCTTCTCATTCCCATCGGCAGGCTAAGAAGCTCCACGTTCCAGCGACTCGTTTCATTGGTCCCAGATGCTCGTAGTAAACTCCTGTACTGGCTCTTAAAGGAGTGCTCCTATAAGTAGCGGGGTTGGAGCTTTCCAAGATGGTAAAGGAGACCAGGAGGATTATTGACCATAGGTTCATCATCTTTTACCTAAAAGAAACACGAATTAGATTTTCTCTTCGGAAAAGGAAGGAAGTCCAAGACGGGATAGGGCCCCAATTACTAGAGAGATTACAAGATGCGGCCAAACGCCTTAATGATTTTTGCCTTTGATAGTTGGTCATAGGAGAGAATACAAAAACTTTTTCGAAAGGGCATATTCTGTCTTTAGATTTGTCCTTAGGGTTCTTTCGAGTTTAGCAGCGGACGATCCTTATTTTATCTTTGTGTTTTTCGAATCGGTCGCCGGTATCGGTTTCGAGGATCACGTTGTTATTCTCGGTGAATCCGACTATCGTGTGAGGGCCTGTGGCCCTACTATCGAATTTACCGTCCCTCACTTCCTTGGTGACGTAAGCTTGGTCCCCTATCTTTCCGTTCAAGGGCCGGGCCTTGCGGTCATATTGTTCCTTAGAAGTCGTTTTTGCCTTAATTAAATTTGCGGCCGCAAGGTTTTGGATTTCTGATATCCTCACTATCAGGTCGCGCAGATAGGAGCCGTAGGTCTCGAGTTCTTCGTCTTGGGGGAAAGAGCTCGCGGTCCTTGTCACTCGAACAAAAACCAATTCGTAGGGCGTGAAATTAGTCGCTTCGTGCACGGACGTATTATAAGCGAATATGGCGAAAGGGAGCAGTCGGTCTTAATCATCATAATCCTTAGCGTAATGCTTAATATAATCTGTCACGACTATGTGACTTCTTTCAAGGGCCCCGTTTGTTTGAGGTCGGTAGCCGGAGGTGGTAAGTGGTTTTACCTGGAACAATCTCTCAAGGTGTTTCATAAGCTTGCTCACAAAGCTTCCTCCCCTATCGGTCAGGATACTTCGAGGAGCACCATACTGGGAGAACAGGGAAGTAGCCACTACATGGGCTATAGTGGTAGTCTTGAGATCAGGTATGGGGACAGCTATGCAGTATTTACTGAAGTTGTCCTGCATTGTCAGGATGTGACGGTTCCCATTCGATGTGGTGGGCAGTTTTCCCACTGTGTCGAGGGACACTTTTTCGAAGGGTTCAGCTGGGGTGTCGGTTATGAGCATGGGTTCCCGAGTCCTAGCTCGAACTAGTTTTTGCTCTAAGCAGCTTCGACAACTGCGGATAAAACTACTAATTTGGTCTCGTAAACCAGGCCAGGAATATCTCTCTCTGATGCGGCGGTATGTCTTAGTCACACCCTTGTGACCACCGATTAAACTACCGTGGTATTCAGCTATGATCTTTTGCCTTAATTCAGGGGAGGCACTTCTACCTTCCCGTGACAAAGAGTAATAGCGATACTGCTATCCTGCAAAACGGTCGTCAGTAATTCCGCCATTTTGTTCCGGGGCAACGACCCTAGGGCGTCTCCGGAATTGGCCATTCGACAAGATGTTTGGTTGTCCAGTTCTAAAGCGTTACGAAGGTGGGTTAGCCCTATGGTTACGTCCTTCCAGTCGATATTGTCTACGTGTCGCCTTTTTACTGTGACAGAGTAGATGTAATGTCGACCGTGGGGAGTAACCACGACCTGCCCCTTCTTGGGCCTGTGTTCCCATAGGTCTTGAATATTAAGACGCTCGGTAGCGATGAGGAGTTTCGCAATAGGATTCGTTGGTTCACAATCCTCTGAAATAAAGTGAGCCTAGTTATACCGCCTGTACGTCAGAGGTTCAGTCCATTGGTGTAGAATGTTGGGTTCGCTCTTGCTTAAGTCAGCCGATTTTGACCTTACTTCAATGGGCTTTTGGAGGGGTGTCTCGGTATTTGGGGAGTCGTCGATGTACGGTAGATCTACATCAATTAGGGAAGAGGAGAATAGGGAGGGGTTTGTTGGTGAGGGTTCGAATGTCCTCCCTGCCTGCAGTTTTCGTGGGTTCAGGCCCGGTCTCCTGTTGAACGACGTTCCTTCTTCCTTTAGGTTTGCGTCCAGATGGGCATTAGTGAAAGGCGTAGATCTGGCGCCTGGCGCCGTGGCAGGTGCTGGGGTGAAGTATAGGGTTCCCATTTGTCTGTTTCGTCCAACGATGGGGGACCCTGCAATGGGTTCCTCTTCTTCAGGAGGATCCTTAAATCGAACGGTGCTTTTTCTCACCACACCGGAATCTTTTGTGGGGAAGAAAGGTAGCTGTTAGATTTGTCTAGCGTGGCTAAGAGTTTCCTTAGCGGAAGTTTCCATGGCTAGAGGTGGAGTGGGTTGTGTTAATTCGGGTTCTGAGTTCTCACTAGCTCTTCGGGAAACCTGTTTCTCATAGTTTTCCAAAAAGCTTTTGACCCTTTCCGCGAAAATGTCGTCATCGTATTCTCCGCAGGGGTCACGCAGCTCTAATTCCTTGAGTAATTCTGCATCCTGTTCTCCTTCGGAGACATATGTACATGGCAGTTGGTTGCTTTCTTCCATTCCTTCATGTCCCAGCTCAGAGAGTTTTGAGCGTCGAATTGCGCAAAGGATTTCTGAAGGTCTTCCTTGAAGCTTGCCTTGGAGGATAATAGCAGGCGGCCCGGTGTATCGCCAACGTCCTCATCGTCCTCACTACTTACAGTGGTCGGGGGCACTCGGATTGTGATTGATCCCGGAGGATGGGTTGACTCAATTACTTCGGTGGTTGGTTTGGCGACCTTGACTGCGCTGTAAAACGTTCAAGGGGTTGTTTGGACCGAACCAGACTCCTATCCCAGCTTTCGGTTCTTCGCCTCCATGATAGCTGCATGCACTGTCTACGTACACATCTACAAATGTGTCTTGTAAGGGAGGGAACCATGGACTCAGGTTCTTAATTCCAGGGGGAGCGCTCTTGGGGGCCGAGTCATCCCTTTGAACGAAGACTGAAGGTTCCAAGTCGGGTAACACGCGCTGAGATTTCCGAAATACAGGCGCGCCCGAAGAGTCAGAATTTTCGTCATCCGAAGATGGCTCGGTCGAGGATTCACTTCTAGCGACCGGCGATTTACTTGCTTCTCTTCTTCTCAACAGTCGCTTACCTATGGAACTTTCTTCTAGTTCGAGTGGTAGGGCTCCTTCTGACGGCACATTGGCCATGTCGGATTCGCTTTCCGGAGCCGGTATTTTCCTTGGCCTCCCTCGCTTTCTAGGGACTGCGGCGGGAATGACGATTGACGTTAGAGGGGCGTTTTCCCTTCTCTTGGCAGGCTTAAAGGCCGCTGTTCTACGAACCGCTGTTTTCGCTTTCCCTGGTGCCGCAGACTTCGTTTCCGTCTGTAGAGTAGGTGGAGACGGCTGCCTCGCCTAGGTACACTCCCTCAGGGGTGTGTATCCTAGGTAGATATCCCTCTTTTCTTTCTGGATTGAGGACGTTTATGGCGACTGGTTGTCTCGTCCTAGCCTTGATTTTTCGAATCCTATCGAAGGATTTAATTTCGGATTTGAGCGATGCCCGGGTTGATCGAGATTCTTTGTCAATAAATGGAATCGGGTTGATTGGATCCGAAATGGTGACGAACGAATTGTGCCTGAAAGAAATTTGGGCTTGTTCTTGCCGCAAGTAAGGCCTTCCGATGATCCCATTGGGGGATATTGGGAAGTCATCCTTCACGATGTGGAATTCGATTGAGGTGCCGAATAGGGTGATTCTGGTTGTTCCAATCGTCACTACAGGGTCTGGATGTATCCCTGTCAGAAGGACGGCCTTGTCAGGTTCGTATTTTAATTCGAGGAGCAAACTTTTAATTTTTATCAAATTCACATCGGATCCCGGATCTACTAGGAAGCTGCATGTGGAGCGTCTCAATTCTGGTGCTGTCAGAGAGACGACCGGGGAGCTTTCTATTTCGGTTCCTGCTCGTAGGACCTGATAGTGTGTTTCGGGGAGCGGACATGTTTTTGGGGGCGCTGGGGCGTGGACTGACTCCCTGACGCGTCCGAGCGAGGAGTCTGTTGCAAGTTTAAATTCCCCGACGGTCCTGGCGAGTTTGACCTTGGAGGCGTCGTATTATCCGTTGATTTTCCATGCCTCTACCATGAAGAGTTGGCTCGGGTTCCATTGTCTGTCGGAAACACATGTGGAAATGCGGGGGCCGAAAAATGCGGAGGGTAATGATAAGGGAAGGGGATGTTAGGAGGGAAAGGAGGAGGATAGGGATAAGAGTATTGAAGTGGGTAAGGAACATAGGGGCCGGGTATTTTGCAGGAGCGGGAGGTGGAAAATTCATCGGATCCTTGTCTCCGCTTGAGCCATTTCTTTCCGAATCTTACGGCTCCCTTTTGTCCTTCCTCTCCATTTGCCTCGAGTAGGGGCTCGGTGAACGCGGTCGATCGTGGGCATCCTCCCTTCGTCGGGAGATGGGATAGGCAGAAAGGTGATTCTTGGCTCTCTCCAGTTGCTTTTGCCTCTCTTCGATATGTAGGGCATGATCTAGGTCCTCAACCAGGTCCTTGGGGTTTCTGGTATTTTCTTGTGTATTTTTCTTTGACTGCATGTCGAGCACCGCTTAGGAGGCCTTGGACTCGGTTATAATAGTCCCTCACCGTTTCGTTCTGACGCATACGGAGATTTACTATGTTTTCGAAATACCATCGGTATTTCTTTGTAGGGGCAAACTGTTTTTTCAGGTGAGCGATTAATTCGTTCACCTTATTGAAGCGCTTGTGCCTAACGCTGTCGTGGGCGATTCCCTTGAGCTTGCTGAGGACGATCTTAATGAACCCAGGTTCATTTGCCTCGGTGATGTAAACTGCGCCATTCGCGATGTCTTACAGGAATTCCTTGAGTTTGGGACTCTTTCCGTCGAACTGCGGAATGTGGTAGGTGCTCTGTTGCAATGTCATGCACTCCAGCACGGAGGCCATAGCTGCAGCTGTATCCACATTTGCAGCTGGGTTGGGAATCGTAATATTGGAATTGACCCCTAGGTGGTTAGTACTCCTGTTCAGATCCGTGTCATTGACTCCGGGATTAGCCATTTTCAGTAATGGGATTTTCTGGTAGAAGTGGCTAACCAGCCTTCACGGTTAAGTTTTGAGGCTGTCTTGCTTGGATTAATGCATGGAAATTCCATGCAAGATGGAAAAGTATTCGATCAACCGTACTCCTGCTATCCCCCCTATCCGATTCAGACCGATAGCTTCCGGGTTGGAGATAACGTAGAAGTGGAAATCTGCTTTTCTTATTTCCAATTCCAATTCTCCCACCACACGTAGCGTCCAATTTTCGATAGTAACCTCGTGCTCGGGGATAGATCGGTAGGGGACGCTAAGACTACCCCTGTCGATAAAATTGCTGTTGGTATGCCAGTTGAAGACTAATTCGGCAAAACCCGTCTTAAAAATCGTCGCCGTGTATTTCGACTGAAGTGGGCAGTCGCCCTTCGACTGGGGGCGCGAATTCGGTCATAAAAGGTGGCATTTATTTGTTCGTTTCCCTTCCTCGTAGAATAGGGGTGACATAAGTTTACTACACCGGAAACTTTTATTTTATTTTTATTACTATAAAAATCGGTCGGCTAAATTTACCTGTAATTACGACAACCCTCGGCTAGCGACTCAGTGATTAGCTATCCAAAGAGGGCGACTATAATTTGCCACACCGGAATTTTATTTTATTATTATTTTTTTTTTTCCTAGACCTGCGTGGTATCCCTAATCCAGGATTTCGACTTCTGGTTCCGTGATAACCGTATCGTCATTAGAGATATCGCCGTTTATGGGTCCTGCGAGGGGAGCGACTTCGCGTTCTGGATACTCGACTGCGTGATTGCGGTGGTTTTCTTCCAAGAAGGCACGTCTCCTCTGCTGAAGGGTTTCTTCTAGTTCGAGATCGATCGTCACGATTGGCCCAGTTGGATTCACGTTTCTGGCTACAGGTGCCGGATTTATAGGTCGAATCGTCGGTCGAACTACGCCTACGGGGACCAGAGGCCAGAGCGGGCGAATCGTGGGAAAGTCCGAAATGATATTGAATAGTTTTAGCCCGGATCCACTGGCGGTGATCATCCGTGAAGGGGGTGGTGGTGCGTCTAAATCTCGATGTGGCAACAGAGCCTGTGGCTACACATACGCTCACAGAGCTGGAGGCTTACCGACGAAGAATTGGGAGCTAGTTCCAATTCGGACCTTGAGGTACCACTCTTCCCTACGGATTAAATCCGGGAGAAAAATTAAACATTCTCAATCTGGCCTTTCTTTGTCTCCTGTTCGTGAAAGAAATAATGGAACGCCTGAATCTTAAAGTGGCAACAGAGCCTGTGGCTACACATACGCTCACATAGCTGTAGGCTTCCCGAGTCGGAATCGGAAAATGCTTTCCAATTCAGACTTTACGGTACCACTATTTCTAAGGAAAATACAATCCGCAGTTGAATGACATGTAACTTTTAACCAAATTACAGTATCTTTACCGACAAAAAAAGGTACCTTAAGTGAGTTGAAGGAAAAATTTACTTTTTAAATAGAGGGCAATGAGATTGCGTTGGGTAGCTGGGGATTCCCGGTTCTGGATCACGAAATTAGAAATTTCGGACGCTACGACGGCCGAGGAGGTACTCGAGGCCAGAGCGGGTGAATGGTGGGAAAGTTCGAACTAAAATTGAATAGTTTTAGCCCGGATCCACTTTCGGTGATCATCCGTGAAGGGGGTAATGGTGCGCCTAAATCTCGACGTGGCAACAGAGCCTGTGGCTACACGTACGCTCACAGAGCTGGAGGCTTACCGAGGAAGAATTGGAAGCTAGTTCCAATTCGGACCTTGAGATACCACTCTTCCCTACGGATTAAATCCGGGTGAAAAATGAAACATTCTCAATCTGGCCTTTCTTTGTCTCCTCTTCGTGAAAGAAATAATGGAACGCCTGAATCTCAATTTGGCAACAGAGCCTGTGGCTACACGTACGCTCACAGAGCTGGAGGTTTTCTGAGTCGGAATCGGAACATGCTTTCCAATTCAGACTTTACGGTACCATTATTTCTAAGGAAAAGACAATCCGCAGTTCAATGACATGCAACTTCTACTTCCCTTGCTAAATTATGGGATTCTAATCATAAATAAACAAAACAAGCAATTTAAACCAAAACGAAGTATAGGTGGAAGGCACGTTGTGTCCTGCTGAACTCTTAGTGGTTTCCTGACTGGGCTTGCTTTGAAAGCTTGATCCGGGAGTCTGCCTGGTTCAATAATTTTTCAAAGAAGGACGAAAATTCGTCGTGACTATCGAACTTTTGGGTTTCGATTTCAAAAATACCTGGCAAGTTAATGCTGGGTCCCCGGCAAGTTAATGCCCATGGGTTTTTGGTTTGATTTGGTGGCACTCTAGCCAAATAAGGCGTTAGTGCAAGGTTCCAGCCTTATTCTTGTGTGTAAACTTAAGAAACGCCATTTCCAATTAAAGAAACAATCGAAAAGAGCCTTTGAAACAAGTTCCAGTATTTTCGCAGAAACGCGGAAGAACTGCCAAGTTAAAAATACCTGAGAAAGTTAATGCTGGGTCCCCGGCAAGTTAATGCCCATGAGTTTTTGATTTAACTTGGAAGTACTTATTTTCAAAAAGGTTCATTCGATTATTAGCATTGTGGAATTGGAAATGATTAGTCACACATGAAATATAAAAATTACAGCAATTTTATTTATAGGTATAGGTTGTGATTATTCGCGAATTTGTTGTTTAATTTATATGGAGTTTATGGCTGCCTAGTAACGAAGTAACTAGTAGCAAAAGCCGAGTGGGGGCAACAGCAGGGGTAGGCCCCACCGCTCCCACCATCAGTTTATCACGTACGATCTAATTAAAGTTTGTTTTTAATTCCATGAGAAAAGGACCCGCAAACAAAGCTGCCTAGCATCAATACGCTGGGGGGAGGCTTCCCCAAAACTGAAGGAAGGGCGAGAGACTCGACTTTCCTATTTTTATTTTTATGTGGGTTTGTACCCCTACTCTCGGACTGAGAGTTGTTGGCCCGAAAAATTGTGAGAAATTAGGGTTTTGCAGGTTTGCCAAATTAGAAATGAATTTGGGTTCCCAATCTTTTATAATAACACTGAAATTTATTCAAGAAAAAGAAATAGGGAACATTATAACAAGAGCAAGATTCGAATAATACGGCCCATTCCACACTGCGTAGAATGTGTCGACAGGTAGAGGAAAGAAAAGTATTAGACAAAATAAAAGTGGAACAATACACTTTACCAATTCGTTGCACTAAAACTACCGCTCGTCGGGTGGAAAACTGGATTTAAAAGGAACCAAGGTGAATTTTTAATTTTTCCTGCCCTTAACAGAGCGGGCGAAAACCTTTGATTTCCGTGGGTTGCTTAACCTACTCTAGTCTTTATTTCGAGTCACTCGCGAGAGCCACACAACACGCAAGCACCCGTCGCTTCTCTGAATTCACCTTGATGAAGAATAGAATATGTTTCTATTCCTCATGAAAGAGAATTGCAGCCTTGCGAGAAAATTACTCTGTCTTGTTTTGAGATTCGAGAAAGAGTAAAATTCTCTAGACCGACTTAATTT
>CAKNYM010047972.1:112624-139328 GCA_932195095.1 Andricus curvator
TTTTTTAGACTGTTCACGTTTGCAGTGTTTTACTTCGTTTAACAAACTAATTACAACAGTGAATGTGTACAAAACATTCCTTGGTGAGTAGACTTTTGACACGCGAAGCAAATTTTGTTTAAAAATTCAATACATCCATAAAGCAGTGTCCAAATTGAAAATATAGGAACTGGAGGGTCGTGAGACAACGTTCTCGGGGGGTTATGAGACATGCTGTAATCTATGAGCGTAATCGAAATATGTCCGACCCTGAAGATGAAGACTTTTGCATCATTTGCAAAGATCTTATGCCAAAAAGATTAAACAGAAACAACTCGATTCACTGTAATAGCTGCGACAGACCTGTTCATTTGAAATGTGCCAATCTAAAAGCCAGCTATTACACCTGCATTCATTCTGAATCAGATTAACTTAATATTTTTTTAATTCACCTACTTTTCTTCGTATTTTTATATTCACTTCCAAACTATTTTAACTTTATTATATTGTAGACTACAAAGAAAGCCTTTTTAAAGATTAAAATAGAAATTATTTTGATGAAATTAGGCCATTTTCTTTCTAATAAGTTTCTGTCTCACAACGCCCCGAACATTTCAAAAATCCAGAAAAAACAATTTTTGGTCAAACAGGCAAAACTAAGACATCTTTCTAAAATTTCAACTAATTAATCTCTTGTATAAGTGTTGTTACACTAAATAATAGTTTAAAAAATTTAATGGGCAGAAAAATGGCTTTTCTATTATATTTTTGGTCCAAAAACAAAACCCGTCTCATAACCCCCCGATCTCCCCTACCGATTAAAAGTGTTCATTTTCAATAATTGAAAGTAGAAGAGGAATACCTTTTTTTAAGATAACTATAAAACTATAAGAAACCGTAAATTTTTTGTGTGAAATCATTCAACTCTCAAAATCATAATGTGATAAAAATCATGTAAAACGGGAACATGTCTTTGACTATAACTATAAGAATAATAAACAATTAATTTCTTAGTAAAATTATTCAAAGCTTAAAATCTCAGTTTGTCATAAATTAAATAAAGCTGTTGCATATCTTTAATCACATCTATAAAACAAGACATCTTTAACTTTGATGTGTTCCTTTTTTTCATTGAAAATGCTGGATGAAATATTCTCTTTATAAAGCGATGTACCTGTATAAAAGGAAAATTAGAATTGGTTTCACATAATTTCATATGCAAAATTTTTTCCTTGAAACAAAAACCATGCAATAAAAACTTTGGCGAATTTAAAAATACTAACATAAAGAGTAAAAAGACAGAGAGTTGTAGACAGCAGCCATATGCGTTTTTAGGTTATATGTTTCATTGGGAATATAAGAATACGTCATATCCGTCAAAGTATTATTAGTAATATAATTGAAACTTACCTACTTTGTTTTCTCTGTCCTCAAGATATCCAATGTCGATTCACTTACTTTGAAAAGCAGAAAAAATACATTTCTGAATTAAGAAAAAGAAAGTTGACAAAATCTTTCGAGCGAGAAACTCTTCTCTGCTGTGCGAGTCACGGTTGAATTTTCAACTGTATTTTATTTTAATACAGTACAATAATGAAATTTCAACCACTGTTGTAGTTGAAAAGTTGTTCAATTTTCAATATATTTCTAACCGCGTAGAATAGGTAGGACTCAACCAGTAAAAAAATACAGCCATAAGTAGGCCCAAGGGAACCGACCATCTTAAGCAGGGGCCCTTTTTCCATGAGCACGTCCGAATCATGAAATTAAAAAAAAATTAGTTTGCAATTAGCGAGTTAAAAATAGCATATTTAGAATCAAATCATTTTTGAGATTTCAGGCATATGTGATTTGTCTAAAAAAGTTGAAAACTTTACAGGCAATAAATTCGAAAATAAATTTTTCCATATATTAAACTTATTGAAATTTCAAAATTTTTAAATAAATTACATATGTCCTGAACCTGAGATTCTTTAGAGATTTTCAAGTCATTTTGTACCCGTAGGGTCTCAAATAATAGTATTTGCCACTTTTTTTGGAACAAAGTATCATGCGTAAATTCCAACATAAAATCGTAAATCTTCATTTTCTATCAAAAGTGACTTTTATAACTTTTATAAGTGTTACAGTGCGATACTGTCACCGTAATAATATTAAGTGCGTTTTACGGCTGTCGAGCAATATATTATTGTACTATTCTCAGTAATTTACTTGATCAATGAGAATGTGGGCTGAGGCCTTTGAACTTAACCTAGGTTGTTTTAAAATCCGAATGTTAAGATTCTAATGGTCTGTCCTCTGAAAAATCCAAGGCCTTCAATCGCCAGCGTCTACAAAATTGTGCACTATTTGGTCATTTTGTACTCCCTTTTATCTCTTTTAATGCTGTCATTGTTTAGTTTTTAATATAACCGCTAATTACAAAAAAAAAGATTTATATTCTTATCGTTTGATTACCAATCATGTAAATTACAATATTTTCATATGTTATGATTAGTCAGCTGGGCGGCACATTTTTCTTCAATGATAAACAATTATGAAACTATATTTTAAAGCTTTTAAGTATCGTTTTAAAATGTACTATATCGCGGACATATTTATAGAACAAGAATATTCTCGTTTAAATTGAGAAATTAAAATATTTATAATAATTAGAAGAGGAAAGTGAAATATATGTTTATGGAAAAAGCCGATTAACATGTAACATTGCACTTAAATTTTCGTCTGTCGTCCAGAAGGGAAGTCACCTGTTCTACATATATTAAAATGTAAAGAGACACAAGAGGTACATTGCGTTCAGCCAAGTCAATTCAAGAAAGAATACTGTTCGAAATTGTCCATTCCCAAGGGTCGCCGACTAGGGCCTTCTACGTCCGGTTACTTGCTAATGAATAACCTGGCCAATCATCACGAGCTGAAGTCCGAATCTAACAACCACACTCGAGTGGCAAATGTTGTTATGTTACAAGCGAATACCAGTCGGGCTTTGCACGAGACTGCTCTATGAAAAGATGAGAGGGAAACCCTGATAATCCACGGGGTCCCGGGAGGCTTGGTTCCCGGCATTTCCTGGATGGACGTCGTACGACAGACATATATTTTTCCTCGTAAATTGAACGAGATGTGTTTCTTCAGCCAGATCGACAAATTTTTTTGATAATTATACAAATGTATCCATTGAATTTCTTTTTGGCTAGCGACGCGAGTTTCAAATGAGACAAAATTTGTACCGAGTAAGTTGAAGTTTTTTTTTGTACTTTGTTAAGAGAGAAATTGTGTCAAAATAAATTCTTGTGCCATATCTATTTTGATCCGAAAAATTTGCCTTATTTATTCTTGACTTAATGGAAATATTTGCCTGGTTGTTTAACTTGCATCTACTGAAGATTTACTGTGCTGAATTTTCGAGATAAAGGGGTATGAAAGTTTTCCAAAAGGGCCGCGGCGCGGTTTTGGTTTCGTTATTACCCTAAAATAACGTGGCGCTCAACATTCATTAGAGCCCAACGTGGGGCAGGCGCATAATCTCAGCTATTTATGCAAATTTTGTTTTAATTAAATACGCCTAAAATTCAGTAGATACTTTAAGAAAGTTGTAAAACACTGACGAAATTAGTAACTGAATTTACATCGAATTCTATAAAAAAAAATATAGATGAATTCAATATTTAAAATAAAAGCTGTAGAAAGTTTTCTGTTATTCTATGGTGCTAAAATAAATCTAAAGTAATTTCCTTCTCCAAGGGTAGAGTATTAAGAATGTAGAATTTGCTCGATGATGTCAAGAGAAAAGGACAAGGTTACCATTCTGTGCAAAGTCCTATAAAAGGGAGAAGGACTGACAACATCGGATACTCCTGTTGTTGGCTTATCGCACATTGTGAAGGTCAGTGCCTTTAGGCGCAATTCAAGTAACATACATTCTTTAAATTTACTCGCTGTGTCAAGGGACACGTGAGTGTCTTGTATTCGTCATAACATGATCTGAATTGAGATAGGTAAAGCCAATCATGCAATTCTAACTTCATTTGGATTTCTTGTGCTGGTCTCAATCAGTGATATTTAAACAAAAATTTAAATAAAAGATATCGAATAGATAATAAAAACTCGATACGGTTTGGAAACGGAACCCTTTGGATTTTAAAACTTAAACGCCTGAGAAATGTTTAAAATTTTGTATACATATTGTATTTTCACTTTGTTTCGTCTAAACACTGAGTCATATTTGCTCCATTTCATTTATTCTTCCTTCACGTTTACCTGTTCCATGTCTATTTGGAAAATAAACTTAAATTAAATGAGATAGTTAATTAATTCACACTTGAAAATTTAATTGACTGTCGGATAGGCAAGTTTGAAGTTTCATGAACAATAAAGGAAAAATAACAAACGCAATAATACTGGGTTTGAAACAAAAAATTAACGACACGGATTAATACGCTACTGCACTGAGTATTGGGGGTTAATCAAATGGTAGTCACGCGTTTTCGGTCGAATTCTCTCAACAGAAAAATGGATAATTGTGAAAATAAAGATAATACATCCCGTAACAGATATTCAAGTATGAGCTCCGCCAACGATAGGCCAATACGACCTGCACCTGGGGGGGGGGGGGGGGCTTCACAATGTGGACCCACCCCAACTTTCAAACGTGGATAGTGCTCTTGGTCAAGTGCGGCAGAGTTTGGAATTAATTAATGACCCGCAAACTAGTCCCACCCACGAACATCCGTCGCTTTCGCAGGATGAGCTTAATAGGAATCGAGCACACAAATCTAAGAGGTCTAAGTACAAGAAAGGTGGACCAACTACCCCTGTTGACACAGACACCGGTGATATCGCGACTTCTGCAGGATCTACGAGTATATCTTCAACTGTGACTGCTACTACTGTACAATGCGATATTCTGTACGTCGACAATTTAGTAACAACGTCACCAGAGGTTACGTGCACAGGGATGATTCCAAAGACACTTTTTTGACCCTAAGACAAAGTTACACCTCGGCAGACACTACTACAGGAATTAAGGATATTTTATCGCCTTCTGCTAATAGGGACGTGCATCCAGAATACTGATCAGCTATTCGTGAATTGACGAAGGAATGATCTCATCATTTGGAAGAGATAAACACATTTAAAGTTACGGGTTCAAGATTTGACATTAAATTTTTAACGTCCACCCATGTCTTTAAATAACCCCCAAAAAAATTACTTCACGTCACACAATTTGGGTTCGAATTTTGAGACTCCCGAGCGGGACCATACAGCAGATTTGCATCCACATGACCATTTCGTAACGCCTCACGGCCATTCACGCCATTTACTTCGGTCCCTCAATATGAATTCGGTTAACGTTCGTTCGAGAGATAAGGACATCTCACCTGCGAGGAATGTTAGGGGAGAAACTCTTCGAGACCAATCAGCACTGGGTCAGATTTTGTAGACAACGGGGCGAAGTCGACACTTCATCGCGTCAAGCACCACCAATCCCTCTTTGTATAAATAGGAGTTTACCTCATCTTCTTCGCACTCCATCACAAGTTTCCAGCTTTTTTCACGGACCGTTTCCCCGGGAACGGCCTCGCACGATACTCCCTCTCTTGAGCCGATATATGCGAACGTAAAAGCCATTAGGGCTAGCCAACAGCGAAACCTGCAACCCGTTCAGGTGTTTCTGGTACCACCTGCTCATGATTCTCGTGGATATGGTGGTCAGTACCATCTATTTTCCGAAAATATACCACAAGCCAAAAACATTATCCCGGTGATTGGTTTCTCGAGTCCTGCACATCTGCACTTGGCATTTTCACCCAAGCCATACTATGTTGATCAACAACCACCTCTACACAACAGTAATAATCCTACACCACCCATCTCAAATAATTGTGATCACCATATTGCAAAGCAAATGTACGACTAGAATTTGACCTTTTCGAGTGGGAATCTCACGGCCGCAGAATTCTTGGATAATTGCGAGAGAAAAGTCACTATTACAGGCATTAATATGGAGGATTCGTTGGTTTATAGCGCAGATCTCTTGAAAGATACAACATATACGTGGTATCATATGTACAAACACGTTGCATGCTTGGTTTAGTTTTCCATATGCCTTCAAGACCTTTTTTGGCAGTCCGATTAACGATGCCGATTTGTTGGAAGAAATAGCTCTCATGAAGCAGAACTTTTATGAGACTTTGCTGGACTTTGAGTTGAGAGTTCAAGCTAGTAATGGCAGGGTGCAATTGCAGCGATCCGAATACTGGCAAATTAAGAAGATCTTGACTAGAATGAGGCCAGATGTACAAAGAGCCTTTTTACCTGGATGTCCGAACGTACGCAGAAATGGTTAAACATGTTTCTAAGCTAAACAAAATACAAACCAAGGACACCGAGGTAAGAAAACGGTCTAATCGCGAGCGGACGACGCGAACTAAAACTCTACTCGCATATATCCAAGACGAGGAAGAATTCGAGAAGGTCGAAGAGACGCTCAGTGAAGACTTAGGGGGTGGGGGGGATGACTCTTCTGAATTAACTTAACTTTCACGTCTTGCTGGTAACACCAAAGGTGATGAAAAGAAGTCTAACTCTTTAAAACCTCATAACAATAGCGTCCCTCGAGGTAAACAAAACTCTTCACTAGTTAGTCGCGCGACCTCTCCAGCATCTGCATCTTCACAAACTCAGTCCTCATATAATGCACGGTGTTTTAATTGTGGTCGTCATGGATATCTTTTACGTGAGTGTACCGGGGAGAGAGGCCCTATGATGTGTATTGAGTGTCATACAGCGATCATAACACATCTGCTTTTCAAGACAGAGACCGGTGTCTAACGCGACCAAACAAGACGACAAACAAACAAAAAACGATCCAAACCTTCAGTGAGACATTTCCCCCTTACTGAGGAAAATGACTGGTGTAAAGGGGAACCTACGCCAGAATTGCAACAAAACAGAATTAGGTTAAGACCTAGAGGAAAGCTAAATAAAAATAATTAAAGAAAATTTTTCGTCCAGTAGTATAGGTCAACAAGTATGTCAAAGTCCGTCCAGGGGTCGCGACCACGCAATGAATCTGAATATTGAGGAGCACTGATCGCCAAAGAATGAATGTGTTGAGATAAATGCACGTGTTCGGAGCAAAGAGTCGGAATTTTATAATGATTTATTGGCAACGACCGGATTAATGAATTTAAGCGAAGACGGAAATAAATCTTATCCGAATGCAATGAATCTACTAAGATAGAGATTTAATTTGTTTAGATGACCATAAGGTCAATTACGCCAGCAAAGGCACTTTTGATGATTTAAGTGATATTGGTTTCAATGAGGCGACGGATTACTTGGGAGAATCGGCGGTCCAACTGTTCAAGGTCGAAATAATTCTAACTTCACAGCCGAGCCTTCTAGTAAAAAGAGTCGGGGTGGACGAAGAGCGAATGAGAGAAGAGCGAGTTTTGACGTCGGAGTTTGACTCAGGTTTCGAGGAGGGTGACTTTGTTACCTCAGAGTGTGAATGGTCAGACGATGAGTGTGATTGTGAAAGCGAACCAATGAACTCTCAAGTAGAGGAAACGGATTTTTTCCGGATACAAACAGTAACTATTGAAGGCAAAAGGTATACTTCCGATATCAACACGTCAGATAAATCCCGATACATTACTGCTATTTTATTATCAAAGCCACTATCCCTTGGCCTAATACACAGACTGACGCAACGAAAATATTTTATTAAAGGCACGGGACCGAAACCTCCGAAAGAATCAGCCAAGTTCCCAATAGACATTTATATAATAGGACAAACTATCTGCGGAATAATCGACTGTGGTAGTGGCCGTTCTTATAACACGTCCAAACTGTACAAAAAATGTATAGCGTTGAAATCGGGTGAAAAATGTACCAACGCGACTCAAAAATACGGGATAACACTTGGTGATAATTGTACGGTCAAATAGAAAGGAGGCGCGTCTTTCGTTATGGATATTGATGAAGTCGCAGGAGAGCAATACTTAAGCATCCTTGATAATCCTGATGGTATTGTGCTGGACATGCACTGGTGGAGGAAATTGTGCATTATGATCGATGGTCTTCGGAAGGTATAGCTGATACTAGTAGTGAGATAAAATACCCTTGGATAATCTTCCCATGCGAAAATCTGAAAGGCTCACTCTGCCGTTTGGACACCCAAGAACAGCTGATTCTTGCTTACTTTCTAGAGAAGCAGTTTGCTAAGTGTACCAAATTGCCCTCTGGTCGAATCAATTTAATTAAGGATGAAATAAAACTTAAGGATGATACAATTAATGGTATCAAAACGTAATGGTTCCTGGAGACTCTGCATGAATTATTGCGCTCTTAATAAACAAACAATCAAACCCGCCTACCCATTACCCCAGATGAATTCCATCTTGACGGGTTCACATAATGCTAAATTAATATCAACCATAGATCTGATTGAAGCTTTTCATCAAATTGAGATGGATGAGGGCCCAATTGAGTATACATCGTTTGTATTTGAAGGACTTGGTCTCTTTAAGTGGCTAGTAATGCCTTATAGCTTGTGCGGTGCTCCTAGTACATTTCAAAAACTAATGTACCTAATAAAAAAGATCCTTGTTCACAAAATCCATGAACGAAATGTACAAGAAAAATGGGCGAACATGGTCTTTGCGTACTTGAACGACTGGATTATCATAAGTGACGGCCTTGATGAACACTTACAGGTGCTAGACTTGGTATTTGAGGTTTTTGCCGAAGTCGTACTTGGGATCAATTGCGAAAAGAGTAATTTCGCAAGACAGGAAGTTCGCTTTCTAGGTTTTATGGTTGACGAGGACGGACTAAGGTCTGATCCCACTAAAATAGCTTCTTTTCTCGAAATGAAGCGCCCAAATATCAGAAAGGAGTTGAGAAGTTTCTGTGGATTCGTCAACTGGTACCAGAGATACTTCAAGAATGTCGCTTTAGTTCAATTACGTTTAAATAAACGTCCGAGTTCTAAAAACATTTGGAAATGGACAGAAAAAGAAGAGGACGCGTTGAACAAATTTAAATAATCACGCATTCAACCTCCTACCTTGCATGTTCCCAATCCTGACTTTTCCCATCACCTTTACACAGACGCAAGCGACGTTGGCTTAAGGGCGATACTTGTTCAATGGGATGAAGGTAATTAAAAGGAACATCGGATTATATGTCTGAGTAAGCCTTTGTGAGGTACTGAAATGCGATATATGACGACGGAAAAGAAATGACTTGCCGCTGTTTGGGAAATCCGGAAACTACGCTGCTACCTAGAAGGTATTCCGTTTACTCTCGTAACAGATCATTCAGCTCTTAAATGGTTATATGGAGTTTATAAGTCTGTAGGAAAATTGGCCTAATGGGCCATTGAACTCTACTCCCATGATATAACGATTGAACACTGTAAGGGGACTGAGAATGTGGGTCCAGACGCTCGTTTGAGAATGTGCTCAGACGGAGACACTCATGCTGATTGGGAGGAGATGGTCTAGGAATGCATTATTAATTGCCCACGTCTTTACCTCATTAAAGATTGATTGATTGATAGTTTATTTGTCCTGCGCTGAACCCTTAAGGACACAACAGTAAAAAATACATATGTTTACACACAGAATTTCACATTTCATTCTGCGTTTCTTAAATTCCGTAACCTATGGTCTCTCAATACAACAATCTGCACTTAAATTGAGAACATACTTAATACTTGATACATTGCTAAAACTACATTACTAATCTTCCATGTCTTTCAAATATTCGGAAATTCTGCTTTTCAAACAGTAAACTGTCTCTGAATCGACTATGTCTTTGGGTAAACTGTTCCACAAAGTCATAGCCGATACAATAAGTGACTTCTGAAAAGTTACAGTTCTGATCTGTTGAACTCGAAACCTTTCTGGTTGTCTAACATTCCGATTAGTAACAGTGACTCTTTCAAAAAATTTAGTATAAACATATTGCGGACTCTGTGTTTTTAATATCACACACATAAGAGATGCTACAAAACATTTTCTCCTACTGCATACACTCATCCAGCCAAGCTGTTTTCGATACGGTGTAATATGTTCATTCCGGTTTACATTGAAGATGAATCTTATGCAAGATTTCAATAGCTTCTTTAATTTATGATCCTGCTCTACTGAAATATCAGTGAACACTGCACAGCAATATTCAGGGTACGGCATTATGAGGGAAGAGATCAGATTAATTCCAAATCCGTGGATAAAAAATTCTTATTAAACTATGGTTGTTTGAGCGTAGCATAAACCCTCCTGGAGATGCTTCCAATCTCTTTATCCCAAGATAATGTAGAGGTTAAAATTATTCCCAGATTACGAGCACTACTGACAAAAGGTACCACAATTTTGTTCACTTGCACTGGTGGCAAAGAAGCAACCTTCAGACTATTGATATACTGAAAACTACCTAAAATTAAGGCCTGAGTTTTAGTAGGATCCAGCTTAAGCTTATCAGTATTTTTCCAATAACAAATATCTTTAATGTCTTGATTAATCAGGTCAATAGTCTCATTAATTTGATCCGGTTTACATTGGATATAGATCTGCAGATCATCCATAAATAGCATGTACATGCAGAACTTTATCACTGTACTTGAATCATTAGTGAATAAAATAAACAGAAGAGGCCCAAGCACTGACCCCTGCGAAACGCCTGATCCAATGTAACCCCATTCAGATCTTTCATTTCCCAATCCCTTTACAGACTGTTCACGAGCAAATAAATACGATGCTATCCATTTCAGCACGGATACAGAAAATCATAGTTTTTTAGTTTAGATAAGAGAAGCATATATGAGGGACCATATCATAAGCCTTGGTAAAATAAGAAAGAACCATAATTGCCACCATTCTATTATCAATTCCCAAGCGAATGTTGTCCATGACACTGAGAAATAATGTCTGCATACTATATCCTTTCATATAGCCAGTTTGACATGAATATATGATATTTTCTTTTTCCACATATTCTATCATCTGACTGTAGACGATTTTTTCCAATACCTTAGAAAAACAACAGAACATGGTAATAGGCCTATAATCTCCAGCACTTTGAAGTGCCTCAACTTTATTTACAGGTCTTATCAGTATCTTTTTCCACTCTTCAAGAAAAACAGAAGGTTGTAACGAGTTGTTGAAGAGATTAAGTAAGTGTGGAAAAATTATAGGCAAAGCTTAAAGATATAACTAACTGGTTGACCATCCACCCCTTTTGCCTCGGTTTCAATACTTTCTAGGCTCTCAATCACTGCAAGGGGAGAAATGTATTCGAAGAAGAAATGAGCATCATCAAAATCAAAGTTAAGGTGATTGGACAACCAATCTGTTGAAATACAATATGAAAAATCACCACAAATGGAAAGAATGTAAGCATTTATTTCATTAACCGTACACACCAGTGGTAATTCCTCACACCTATGTTTGACCAAACCTAAAGATCTTGACTCCCTCCACAAATCCCTAGACTCTACTACACCCATTAATCTATTGATGTTATACTCAACTCTTCCCTCTCTAAGTAGTCTCGTGACAATATTTCTCAGTGCCTCATAGCAATCGTAAATTGAAGGATCACATAGTCTTTTCCATACCTCGTATACACGATCATGCTCACTTACCAAATTTTTGATATCAACCGTCTTCCATGGACAAATTCTTCTTCTTTTCACAGAAGATCTTAAAGAAGCATTTTCATCCATAGCCATATTCAAGAGATTATGAATGAATTTCTGCTTTTCATCTACAGATTTTATACCATCAAATTCCCGCCAATTAGCAGATTGTAGACTTAAGAGAAAGGTCTCATCATCAATATTCCGAGAATCACGATAGGTATTATTGTTAGTTGGTACAAATCCACCTTTTTCCAGGAGTATTCAATCGCTATAAGATCATGCCCAGCCACAAAGGGGACAGTTGATTGATGGGAAGAGGTTACCTTTTCAATATCGTCTACTATACACAGATCTAACCATGTATCAGAAGTCTGAGTACGGTTCGTTGCTGAATATGGAACTTAAAGTAGATTAAGTGAGCAAAAAAGATCTTATATATAGGTAGATTCATAATTATGAAAATTAAAATTAAAATCCCCTGAAATTATTGTATTATCATATGCATGATTGAACCTTAAGAAATAGCTTGTGTGTCAGTTATCAGCCCTACGTGGACTGTATCGGATTACAGTGTTTAAATGAGTAAGAGATAGTTGCTTTGACAATTCTTTTATTATAAAGAATAAGGACAGAGTTAAGAGTTAAGACAACGACACGATCTTCTCGCAGAGTTAGGGCCGATTTCACCAACTCTGATTAAATACATGATTATCTAATCATGATTATTCTTTAATCGAGGATTTAATCATGATTAAATTGTAATGCGTTCCACCATGGACATTTTAAATCTGATTAGCTAATCATATACCCTTTTCGTGGTAACTCTGATATTCTCTTGTAACGGCGATTCTGATTGGCCGCTCTAAGAAGAACGCTTAAGTTTCTTGCGCGCGCACGGTACAAGCTGACGACATTAACCAAGTCATGTGACATCCAGCAGAAGTCTTTTTTGTCAAGAAGTGAAATAATTTTGCGTGGATGAAATATATTAAAATAATGTTACAAATTTCCATCACTATTTCAGTTCAAAAAATAATAATGTCAATTAGAAAGGCATTAATAGTGAATAATTAAAGACGCTCAGAAATATTTGGTGCATATATGAAAAACATACTAGAAGGAAGCTTCATGATGCGCACTGCGAGGTTAAATTGGTTAAATATTTATTTTCAGCACTGCAAAATGAATTTATGCGACTGAGTTCTTATTTCGGTTACTTATATATTTTACATACGCATTGTTCTTCAAAACGAATTATCTCTTCCAATGATATGAAAGAAACTGTAGGTACGAAAAGTGAGGTTATCGGAACACAATTTACACTTTACGGCCGCCTCATCAAAGGTATTTTGGCTTCATAGTTTCTTTCATCTACATATTGATAAAAACAAAATGGTAGATATGATAAAAATTATTATAAAAATTATCCACATTCGCTCTGAACATGCTCAAGTGCAAACTTCAATTTTGAGGTTCTGTTCTGCCAACCAGCGTTAATCGCCGATTAACTCCGTTAACCGGCCAAAATCGAGAGGTTAAGTTGAACAGTGATTAACTCTCTTTAATCATACTTTAGAAGATGGTGGAATGCAAGGTACTGATTAAATTAGAATAATCGAGGATTAACATCTTAATCAGAGTTGGTGAAATCGGCCCTTAGTATGTGTTGTAGCGAAAGAATTCACGATCGCAATTAACCCGTAGAGTGATACACGGTCCTACACAGCTACCGAATCCACTCTGAGTTCGTTTTACGGATGTTTAACACTGCGGACTTTACCCGGAAATAGACTCATACGACGACCGAAAGTCTCAGCCGAAGGGACTTAGTTCAAGACTCGAACACGTTAACTATTTTTAATTGACCTTGGAAGTCCACGACTTAATCAGAGTGTTTCTTCGGTCACAATGAGATAGAAACCGCAACTTTGTCAAAGTGATTCGTTATTCGTAGATCGAAGTATGAATGCCGAGAACGTAAGACGATTTACAGGGATGAATCTGGGGTTAATATAGTTCCGCGTCCCCATGCTAAAGATAGGATTTACAATTGTGAGCATGTTTCTTTAACTTTCTGAAATGGCTCGTTCCTTTAACTTCCTGAAATGGCACGTTCCTTTAACTTTCTGAAACGGCACGTTCATTACTGGAATCGGGCGACCGATGATATTGATACCTCGCGGTGAGTGACTCAGATGACTAATGCATTAACTTCGCTAAAAGTTTCGGCGTTCGTATTGATTCGCGCGTTTCAACTCTCACCCTTTCACGAGTTTGGATTCTGTACGTTAGCTTAGCTGTAGGCGATATCTCTAGTCAGACACTTTCGGTCACAATATTGTCTGACTATGCTCATGTTTCTCCACTAAGTGGGTTATACTTTGATAGTAAACTGTAGTATGACATTATATCGATAAATTATTTTTGCAACACCCACCTCAAAAGTTGACATTTTCATGCTTCTAAATTATGCCTAAAGGATCTTATTTGAGCAGACTGTGTGCGAACAATTTTCGCGCATGCGCAGTTTGAAGTTGGCTTACTTTAGGCATTGGTGAAAAAGCTGCGCATGCGCACTTTCGAGATGAGCTACTTTAGACACAGGCATAGGTAACTTTAAACACTGGTGTTGGTTTCGTACCCCCCCCCCCCCCGGGCAAAAGAGCTAAATGCCAGCATTTTTTTAAATAATTTTTTTTTCCATACAATTTTTTGAGTACATTTTTTTGTTTCAAAATTGTTTTTTCAAACATTTTTTTCACCACATTTTTTTGCACAGAATTTTTTCTTTCAACAAAATTTCTTTACTCCGCGTTTTCGCAATCGCTTCGCCAACTTGTATCACAAATAACCATACTTTAATTTAGACATACGTGTGTATTCATGTTCCATAGGATTAGTTTTGACTTTGTTATTACATATGTTTCGAATTATCAGGAATATGCACACATTCGTATGTTATTAAATATACTTAATTATCTTTTAGCAGTTGAGACGGTTCTTGGGAATGGCGTCGTGGTACCGTCGTCTTATACCCAAATTCGCGACAGACGCGGAACCATTGAAGAAACTGCTTAGAGTGAACGTCCCATAGGAGTGGAGAACCGAACAGGAAAGTGCTTTCGATAAGCTGGAGGAACAAATTGCGACATCACCACTTTGGACATACCATGATTTTGAGATCCCACTCGTTCTCCATACCGACGTGAGCGATTTTGGCTTCAGAGCAGTGCTAACGCAAACAAAAGATGGCGTAGAAAAAGTGATCGCTTTTGCAAGCATGACGATGTTGGAGGCGGAAAGAAAATATTCGGTAATGAAGAAGGAACGTTTAGCCGTGATTTGGTCGGCCAGAAAGTTCAGTCCCTATCTTGAGGGGTTCACTTCACGGTATTCACTGACCATAGCTCGTTGCGAAAGTTATACAACCTTAATAATCCAACCGATCAATTGGCGCGATGGGAACTTGACCTCCTGGAATACGATTTTGAGGTTGTACACCAAAAAGGAGCTTTGCACCACGTGTTAGACGCCCTTTCTCGGATGTATGAGAACGAAGTAGCAATTCCCATAGCTGCCATGGATCCGGTGGAGAACGAGTGGTATCGTAGATGAATGCGCGAGGAAAAAGAAACTGCAAGAAAATTCCACAGTTGGAAGATCGATGACGGAATGCTGTATCGGTACCGCCCGAATCCGCTATTAGATCCGGTAATTGAAGACATAGAGGCGTGGAAGATAATAGTCCCAGCTAGCCAATCACAGGCATCGTAGAAAGTATATATAAGAGCAACATCACCTGCAACTTCAGTTTCAGTTTAGTCCCAAAGAAATGAACTGCAATGTTCACGAAACGTCGGCAGGATTCGTAGTTTTGCACACGATTGAAACCCAAAACACCTCCTTCTAATTTATTAGAATGAATCATCGTGAAAGCATTAAATCTATTATCAAAGAACTCTACGTGGCGAGTTTTCTTACTAAAACTAAAACTTTTAGTAAGCTCAGGTCTTCTCAAGCTAAGTTGCTAACATCATTAGCTTTCTTAAAACGGTCCAGGGACAACAACATCGTCCCAAAATTCTTAGAATTGAAAAACCATTTGGGAATATCTAAATCTAAATCAATTCTGCATAAGAAGTTTGCTCATCTTGAAAGAAAGATTACAACATACAAAATTTGTCTTGCACACTACCTCCAAAAAACTATTGAATCTTCACCTTCTCCTATCAAACACTCTCATATTTGACATTTGGTCTGAACTGTACCGCATACCAATTGCCCAATCCCAACGGACTGAAGATATTTCTACTCAAAAACAAAAAATAAAATTTGACAAATTACTTCCAGTAAGACACACACCACTAACTCAGTAAAAAGAATCTCTAATCATCCTCTCAGCAATAAGATGATTTCAGCCTTATCTGAAGGACATAACTTTGGAGTGACTAACATCGAAATCCTGAAAGAAGAAGTCATCAGTAATTTAGAATCCACAATATATACCCTTTCACCCAAAAAAGCATAAATATAATATTTAATTGAAACCTTGACAATATTCTAAATGAATATTGCAGCAAGGTTCAAGAAACATTAAAATGTCCGACCCAGGCAATATTGGTCAGGAATATTTCTGAAACATTTCAAAAGAATATTGAAATTGCGCTCGCTTTATTTGTGTGAAAATTTTCCACGAAATCTTGCCTAAATATTGCCGCGAAACGTTGCTGAAACATTGGCTGAGATATTGATCGAATGTCTCCATAAAATTTTTTCAGAATATATTTTTGAAAGTTTCTTTCTAGATTTATTTTCAGGTTACATATAATATTTTGAATTACTTATATACCTATAATTAACTTATAAGACCTTATATTAAATTAACCAACAGAAATTAACAAATTTATTTTTATTTGTAATTCTATTTACATACAATTTTAAAATAACATTTTTTGTTTGATGCTGTTGAAATCATTCTTCTGAACTTCTGTACTTCCAAGGGAGGCAAATTTTTTTAGTATTGTTTCCAACTGCTATTGTGAGTCAGGATTACATAAGCAATATTTACAATTTTGCCACACTTTCTCTTGAAGCCTGTAAAATAATTACGAATATTATTTAAAAATATATTTTATGAGATAGCCTAAACGGGTAGAGACCATAAATTCATATTGTCATATAGCCTATGAAAGAAAAGATACAAAATTATTGCTAAAAATATATAACTAAGTAATCTAGCCTGCAAATTGTTATTCTGCTCGATGCGATATCATAGGTGCAGTAAATAGTCTTACTGTTATCAGGCAGTTGGATAATGTACGAATGTAGGATAAGAAAATTTGTAAATGAATATGCTCTTCATTATTATATCATTTTCGTCACAATTTTTGACATTGAATTATTAAAACGACAATAACCCATCAAATACATAGTGAACAGAAATATATGTCACTAAAGATAATCTTCGAAACTAAGAAACTATTCGATTGACAAACAGTGCGCAGGAATACGTACTTAACAGTGAAAAGATGATACGTGTTTTTATCAGTTTATAATCTGTTTACAATGCAGTAAATATTTTTTACCAAAAATTCGATATATTATACAACTCTCTGAAGACAGTAAAGACTGTTTCCTGGAGCGACGATATGGCCTCGAGCAGAATCATAATTTGCATGGAGGCAAGAAAGTTAGATTTTTCATAGTTTTGTATTTATAGCAATATTTTTGTATTGATTATTTTATAGGCTATACAACAATACAACATTACCATTGATGCCCGTTTAGGCTATCTCATAAAATATATTTTCAATGATATTTGTAATTATCTTATAGCGTTTAAGAGAAAGAGTGCCAAAATTTAAAATATATGGCTCATGTAATCCTGCCTCACAATAACCGTTGGACACAAAATTTCTCACAAAATTGGCCTCCCTTGGAAGTACAGAAGTTCAGAAGAATGATTTCTACAGCATCAAACAAAAAAAATGTACTTTAAATTCATATGTAAATAGAATTACAAATAAAAATAAATTCGTGAATTTCTGTTATTGAATTTAATATAAGGTCTTATGAGTTAATTATAGGTATATAAGTAATTCAAAATAATATATGTAACCTGATAATAAATTTAGAAAGAAACTTTCAAGAATATGTTCTGAAAACATTTTATGGAGATATTCCATTAATATCTCAGCCAATGTTTCAGCAACATTGCGTGGCAATATTTAGGCAAGATTTCATGGACACTTTTCACACACATAAAGCGAGCGCAATTTAAATATTCTTTGAAATGTTTCAGAAATATTCCTGACCAATATTTCCTGGGTCGGACATTTTAATGTTTCTTGAACCTTGCTGCAATATTCATTTAGAATGTTGCCAATTTTTCGATTGAATATTCTAGCAATATTTCTGCAACATTGCGTGTTATGGGGCATCATATTGTTACCCGCAGACGAAGGCAACACAACAGTAATAATGAATAAAGAAGACTATAACAACAAAATCATGGACCTTCTAACTGACGATACATATAAAATGCTCAAAAAAGACTTCAAAAAAACAATATTCAGCAAAAAAAAAAACCCCTGCTAAAAGACTTTTAACTTGATAGCAAAACAATATCTAAATTAATACCTACTAATCCTATCTCTCCAAAACTTTACATACTCCCAAAAGTTCACAAAATCAACATTCCACTCAGACCAATCGTCAGCGCAATAAACTCAAAACTTACAACCTAGCACGCTTGCTCGCCAAAGAACTAAATTCTTTTACAGGAAACTCTATCACACACGTCCAAAAGGCTTTTGACTTTATCTAAAAGATAAAACAGATTTTCATTTAACCCCAAGAAATCCTAGTGAGTTTCGACGTAGTATCTCTTTTTATGAAAGTTCCTATCTCTGCTACAATCGATAATATTAAATCCTTTGCAAAATTCCCCTCCTATGTCATACCTTTGATATAATATTGTCTCAATAAGACTTACTCCTACTTCAATAACCAATTCTACGAACAAACCTCAGGAGCAGCAATGGGATCTCCAAGCTCACCTGTAATGGCCAACACCTTTATGTAATATGTAGAAACTTAAAGCTTCAGCCAATCCAAGCATGAATCGGAATTTTGGTGCCGTCAAGTGGACGACACTTTTGTCATCTGGAGACATGGACTAGATGAACTACAGAAGTTTTCCGATTTCATCAATCGATTACACCCTAATATCCAGTTCACCATGAAAATTGAACAAAATGGAAAATTGCCTTTCTTGGACGTACTAGTTTACAAAAGATCTCATAACACAGGACATAAAGGTTATATGAAACCCACTCATACAAACAGATACCTACATGCCTCATAAACTCCCTGTATACATAGCTGTCTTCATAACAGATGAAGATAACTTACAGAAGGAATTACAAAACGTTAAACAAATCCTAATCCTAAAACACAAACAAATTGATAAAGCAATAAAAACATACACTCAAAAAAACAAGTCAACACAACCTACCAAAGAAAGAGAGAGAAAAACGACCACCATCCTACCCTACATCCAAGGTATCACAGAACAAATAGGAAGAATTCTCAACAAACCCAATATCCAAACCATATTTAAAATACCTGCGAAAATAGGACAACTTCTAAACAACCCTAAAGATGAAAAGGCACAACTCAGTGATCAAGGAGTATATAAAATCCCTTATTCTTGTGGCAAACTCTATATCGGAGAAACCGGGAGTGCGGTGAGTGAACGTTTAAAGGAACATGAGATTAAAGTCAGGCTAAAACATTTCATGCAATTAGCACTAGCTGAACATTTATTCGAAACAGCACATAGTATTTTATTTGGCAAAACAAGCGCAATCGCAAAAACTGCGAGAGTGGTTTATCTCCATCTGTCAATGGCAGTTTAATTTGCGTGTATGATGCATACACATGTATATACGTATCCGTATACGTATATACATGGGTACACCTTTATGGTTTATAGCAACTGAAAGATCTGGGCGCCAGCCAGGCCCCTATAGCGAAGATAATAAATTGTGACCCGGCAAAAATTCTCAAAGATAAAATACGAAATTTTAATTGTAACCTGAAAGCCTAGAAAAAAAAAAGGTAACGGAGCAAGGAAGAGAATCTTTCTCGAAGGGTGGTCCTTCAAATCACAATGGCCTAATTTTTTTTGATATAGTGAATTGTAAAAGCGGTATTTATTATAAAAGAAAATTAAACAAGAGAAAATGAGATTTTACAGTTAAATCATAATTTCCTAACAACTTCTAACGCCTGTACTAGTCCGAATCCTAAAAAAAACGGAAGTTACGCAAGAGAAATGTAACATGGCCACGTGGCCATAGGCCAGGAAACCCGTACAAGCTTACTAAAAACGGAACGAGATACAGAACAAAATACCGAATTCGCGAAGACTAAAGACCGCGAGCTTGCGTATCTAAATGTCGCGAAACCTACCGAACTAAACAACTCGGAACTTACAGATGAAGGTTAGGAAAGAAAAGAAAACGCGGTGACTCTTCTACGACCACGTGGTCGATGGCTTATTTTCCCGAACACGAGGCCATTTCGTAAAACTGAAAGGACACATAATCAACTCTACGTGGGGTAAAACCGGTGGAAAATACACAAGAGAAAAAAATAATATCACGGAGAAATATCCCTACGCAGTGCCTCGGCATGATTCGCGGAAACCATATTGAAAGAGACGACTAGAATAAAACAATGGCACTCAATAGGATAAGGAGGGGCCAAGCGAGGCAATGGGTCCGTGGTCAAACACCGCCAATGCGACGCCTGCCGGTTTTACAAAAAGATTTACCTTCAACATTTTTCTGAATGCTTTATAAATTTCCGATCCTTTTTAACAATATAGGTCCGATCAATCCAGAATCGAAATTTTCATCCAAATCCAAATTTTATGTAAGATCCGCAATCAACGGCGAAGAAGTTGTGACACGTGTATCCATAAGGGAACCAAGAACGAAAGTCACAGATTTCATGCGACGCACCAAGACCGTAAACTCGAAGGGTGCTCTCATGAAGGCATGTTCACAAACCTTAAGTCACATCGCAACTACCGGTAGAACTATGAACTAAAAATTATCGTTGACTAAAGGTGTGACAATATTCGCGAAAACATTAACATAAATCTCATTGGCATAATTAAAATCACGAATTCTATGCTAAATCCTAAAACCTACGTCGGAATCGAAGTTCACCGAGTTTCTAACTACAGTGCGCTTAGTAGAGGGACTGTGGACTTAATGGTAATTAGCTAAAACTATGAACTACTTCCGATAATCGCATATGATAACGTAAAAATTGTTACAAACAAATTCTTACTCTAAACCTAGATCCCAAGATTCATGAAACTTGACAAAAGAAGTTTTCGTGAATCTTGGAAAGTTTCCAACTTCGGTTTGGCGGGAAAATTCAAATGCGTTGAAGTTAGAAAGGTCGATTTAAGCTCAATATGACTAAATACAAGGTTCCTATGTTATTCTGTGCTCTACTGGTATAAATCGGAGTCCCACCTATGTTACATTACGCTAACGTGTCAATTAACCTAACCTCGGCCTGACTTCGGCACGCATGCGCACAACTTACAAAGTGCATTCCTAAAGTTACGGGGCTTGGTTCCACGGAGCATTCCATTGATCTTAGGAGCAACTCTCATGTCATGGAAGGCTCCGTGAAGACCCGTCCCTGGCTAAGCCCTAGGTCCCGTGTACAATACGTATATCTACCGAGTTTACATTTTTAGACGTATCCTGGTCCACTCGATTTTCGTATTCTGCGACTGCTGAAATTCGTAGTCGAAATCCAATTGAGCCTCCACCCAATGACCATTATGACCATTTTTCTCCATGGTGACGTCACCCTCGTGACATGACGCTTGCCGGATGGTAAAGATGTCAACGTCTTGTCAGAATCTGACCGGCCCAGCGTTAACTTTGTCGTAACTTGGTAACCATTGTGATGAGGTGGTTACTGGTGGTTGTTATGCGTTAACCAAGGTACCTAGTTTAGCGTGCCGGAAACTCTGGTAATTCTTCAACGTGGCGACTCAGCCCTGGTTGTCATAGAGTCGTAAATTGGAATCTTGACGTCCCGCCTCAAGAGCGTGGCGCAACGAGGCTAATGAAAGATGGGGACCACATGTGGAACCAACCAATGCGTTTGAGACCCGCCATCTTGTACTGAGGTCGGGAAGATGGTGGTGTGGGATGGTAGGGCCATGATTGGTTGCGGGTCCTTTCCTCAGGGTGTGTTGAAAAACTCACTAGAAACCTTCGCTGTCATCATCCATCTCTGGCTTTCGTGGTATTATGATTGACGATGTGCTGCTCGTGACGTCACGCCTCGGTGAACTGGCTCTGTATTGCCAATGAAGGGTGGCGGCCAGGCAAGCTGATAAGCGGCATTGTGTCCTAGGGCCGCCATTTTGACTTGAAGTCGGTAACCATGGAGACGTGCGATACTTGAACCATGGTTAATGATAGGTAATTTATGCAGGGCTCGTTAGTGATTTCTGGTGAACTTCGATTGACGATCCATCTCTGGTTACCGTGTTGTTGTTATTGAACTCGAATTTGACAGGTGGAGGTTATTTAACATGAAAGCATACAAATATCGGAAGGTGAATAATCATGAATTACAGTTTCTGATTAACGCTCCTGGCCGAGGTGACTTTCGCTCTTGGTCGGTGGATTGAGAAAAAAAACTATTTTTAAACCCCTGTTATGTACCCTGCTATATAATCTTTATATATATGTAGAATAATCAATACAATGTACCACGTTGTAGCTTTTATGACTAGTAGAAGGTTCTGGAAGCCCTAATCGATACGCTACCACCCCCTTCGGGTCAGTCTTCCAGTTAGTCAGTCAGTCTCTTACAACCCGTCTTGTCTATCACGAGTCTTGTATATTAGTCGCGCTTATCAACCCTTTTGTCACAAGTTTTGAGTAATCTTCGACTAATAAATATATATTATTCAATAAGTATCAAGTACTTATTTGGCGATCCTGTGACCCATAACATTTTTGGCGATTCTGCCAGGATAGGAGTTCAAGATCTTGTTTCTACGTAGCAATTTATAGATTAAACGACCCTATCTTCGAGACGAACCTTGGAAAAAAGGAACTAAGGATTCTACAGAATTCAAGAAAGAAGAAAAAGATTTCTACGGAAATCCGAAAGAAGAAAAGATTTCTACGGAAATCCGAAAGAAGAAAAGATTTCTACGCAAATCCAAGAAGCCAAAAGGGAACTAAAAAGACGACGAGGAGAGTTCCACGGAACTCAAGAAGACTCCGGATCTACCTACGGGCGACCCGAAAACCGAAAAAAGTAAGATATTAAAAACTCAAAAAGAAGAAAGAAATTTTAAAAAAGAAAAGTATTATTTATTGTTTGGTAGTGTCTGAACCAAGTAGGGCACTATACTACGGAAAACAATTGAATAAGAAATTCTAAGAAGAACATTGAAAAGAACGAGGCCCGCAAACAGACGGAAGAGGCAACGGCCTATCTACAGAGCATCAACGCAGTACCACAGCGCAGCAGACAACGCCCATAAAGTATTGATTTCCTCAGGAGTCTACGGTCAAAATCATAGGATTTAAACTTGAAATCAAAAAAACTGGCATTCGAAAATTATAAAGAGAAAACGACATTCTTTACTAGTGACACAGACTCTGACTCGACAGACGTAATTGAAGAAACTAATAACCCCTTCCTTACAGCAGAGAATATGTCCCGAGCATCCTCTCTAAATAGGTCCCAATCTCCTACTCATGTGACCACCGAGGAATTATTAAAATTATTCATAACTAGAATGGACGGAATGGAGTCTACATTGAATCAACTAATAGTTAATATGAACGTTTTAGTTGGGGAGAATGACAGAGATTCAAAAGATAGGGAAGTCTTTAGGATTTAAAGGGGAGATCGTAACAGATAACCCTGACATAAACCAATTCGCGTAATCAATAATTCAGACAACCCTCCAACTGCACCACCCTCCGGTTCAATCGATTTACTGACCGCCAAGGAAATAATTAGAACCATAAAAGAAATAAAAGGCTGCGACGATATAGGTATAGAAGACTTTATAAAATCCGTAAAAAGAGGAAAGAAAAGATGTAGTCAACCCGACCTTTTACTAGATTTTATTATAGCCGAAAAAATAAAAGGTAACGCTGAGAAAGCAATTAGGTATACAAGAATAAATTCTTTTGATGGATTATACAACGCATTACGACAAAATTTATCACAGCTAGGATCAGTATCTGCATTAAGGTCTAAATTAGAAAACATTAAACAAGGACAGACAGAATCAGTTCAAAACTTTAATTTAAGATATCGAGAAGTACTAAACGAATTAAAATATGCTGTGCAGGGAGAGCATACAAATAGGACAGATAGAAAAATTGCACTAGGCATTGAAGACGGAGAATGTTTAAAACGGTATTTGTTAAATTTAAAAAGGGAACTAGGACTTCAGGTTAAAGCTCAAAACCCATCTAGTTTGACGGAAACACAAAATTCGGCAGTAGAGATGGATATATGGCTACGAGAAGCGCAACCCATTCGTTCGCAACCATTTAATAAAACTATAACTCAGTTTTTACGACCACAAATATTAACATCTACACCAAGGCCTCAAGCAAACACAACGCCATTCAAAGTATCAAATCAGAATATGCCCTTAGCAGATAGGTTAAAAATAAAATGTTATAAATGCGGGAAAATAGGACATCTGGCGACACAATGTTATGCCAAACCCCAAAATTTTCAGAATACCCAAAACCCCAAACTGCAATCAGTAGGAGGAAAACAACGAGACGGAACAGTATACAATTTATTAGTTGACACAGGAACTTCCATTAATTTGATAAAAGAAGACAGCATCCCAGATAATCATAAGAAATTCAAATTTAAGAAAAATTTCTGCATGGGAAATGACCAACATCAGACGACGGATGCAGCATATATTCCATACTTTGGAAAAATCCACCTTTTTCATATTATTCCTATTGAATTCCCATTACCAGAATCTGGCATAATAGGTTTACCATTCCTCAATAAATTCTATAGATACTCATTAACTACAGATTATTTAATTTTAGAAAATAAAAAACTACCGTTAAACAATTATGGAGAATACATTTCACAGAATTCAAGTTTAGTCTGTCAAATTCAAACAGAAGAAAATAATCAAGACGTTTGGATAGAAAATCAGGAAGGAATATCGGATGGTATTTACCGAATAGAAAATAATAAAATAACTTAAACAATATTTAATTATAACATGAAACCCATAGAAGTACCAAAAACTATAAATTACGAAAAAATAATGGCTATTGAATCAAGAGATCAGATTTGTAATTCTAAAAAAGAAAACAAAATTGTCTTGGAAGGAACAGGTACAGAGCATTTCGAGGAAAACATACAGTGTTCTACAGCAACTATATAGGAATAAGGACTCTTTACCTACCTCCACTCGAATACTTTTGGTTAAAAGTCTAATCCTGTCCCACTTTGACTACGGTTGTTTGGTATACGATGGTTTGTCCGACGATTTAAATTTAAAGCTCGAGCGTGCGTTAAACGCTTGCGTCCGCTTTATCTACAATTTGCCTAAATACGAACACATAACTCCATACAGATATAGGGCTGGTTTGCTTAATGTTGCCAAGAGAAGACAATTCTTTATGGATAATTCGCTCTATACTCTTTTTCAGAACAAAGCTCCGGAGTATCTATTTAACCTGTTCCAATTTGTAGACAGAGACCTTCCAGCACAGTCTAAGCTTCGTGAAAGACATAAAATCCTTAAGATTCCTTTTCACAGAACATGTCACCTTCAAAGAGCATTTATAGTAAGAGGTGCCCGGTTATGGAATAAAGTTCCATACGATATTAGAAATGCACCTTCCCTGTATCATTTTAAGAATCTCTTTTTCAAATATTTGTACAATACTTCTAATCCAACTCTTGAAATTACTCACTGGTAAACTATCATTTTTAGTTCTTGAATATTTCATCTTCGAATTTCTTTCTATATTCATTATCTTTTGCAAATATTCATTTCTTATGCATACAATTTTTCATTCTTCATTTATACCGTAACATGCACAGAGGGCTACTAATTAATTAATCACTCAATTTTAATTACTACGCAATAATCCTATCACTAATCTGATACTTACTCTGATGTCGACTCTGCTTATTTATTTATTTAATTTAGTTCATAGATTAAATTTTAAGATTAATCAAGTATACTGCCGATCAGTGCTTGCACAAAGGACACCGCACCAAATGTACAGAAAAAAGCCTTATGATAAAAAATTCTAAAAAAATTTTTTTCTTGTATTTTCGAACCTGCAAACTAAAAATTCGAAAAAAAATGTCAGAAAGATGGACAGTTTTTAGACAAACACTTGTCCAAAGTTTCGATTTTTACATGTATTTTAATGGAAAAATGCTTATTTTGGCAAAATGTTTTTTTTTCTCAAAAACGCTATGATAGATTTGACTGAAACTTTTATATTTTGACGATCAGGCGTACCAAATCAAAAGATTCATACCCACGAACTAGAAATATTAACAATTCTTTGGGTATACAGCATGTTTTTGAGGGTATTTTTGTACCCTAAACATCCAAATAACATATGTAAATCATCATTTCTTAGTAACTAAAATCAATAGAGATTTTTATTCAACTGCTACGTTATGAAACGACTTTCCAATAAGTGGAGTAAGGGTACATAGCAAGAATATGTGTTGACCTAATTTTAGGGGATGTTTTACCATCCCTTAAACAATGAGTCTGAAGTTCCTAACTGCTGCTATTTTATTACAGAAAATAGTCGCGTACAACCCTAAAAACTTCTTCAAGCACATTCAACCCCTCATCAGATATAAAACTCACCCAAGCTACCCCTAAACATTTTTAAAATTCAACAAAACCAACCTAATTCAAAAATCCGCCCAGTTTTTGCTGATAATAATTTCAATTGATGCCAAAGGGGCACACATAAAGTC
>CAKNYM010047973.1:0-11160 GCA_932195095.1 Andricus curvator
AGTGACCCACCCGTTCCACCCCAACCACCCTCCTTTTGAAGCTGGTAATCTGATTCGTGCGATGGACCAGAATAAAAGCTTTCAGTGGAACAGGCTTTTTGTGATATATTCAAAGATTTAACAATTTTCCTAATTTTTTAACTAATTTTTTCACAGTATGTATATTAAGAAAAAAAACAGTTTAGACAGACCAATCCTATATCATCTTTTCAGAAATAAAATGCATTTTATTTGATGATCTTCGGGAAAATTGTACTCTTTGTCACAACAGTAACATAATGTTTCAATTTCAACCTACATGATTTTCAATGGATCGTTTGAAATTCGAATATGTAGTAAAGGTGCATTACGCATCTTCAAATTTGAAACTGGGTAAAAGTATGAAAAATGTGCATAGTTAAACGTAACAATAAAATGATTAAACATACATGAATTAATGAATTAAACAATAGAATAGCAAAATCTGGTTTCCCAAGAATTATAGTTGCACTGGAATACGCATTTTTTAAAATTTCAGTTTCCCCAAAACATGGAGATCTTGGATTTTCTTGCAAAAATTACTGGCCTCTGATGCCGAAAAACACCAAAAAAATTGTATTCCAATATGCCTATCGGAAGACTGCCATTTTTCAAATTTATCGAACTAATTTGTTTTAAAATTACCACTTTTCTCTAAACATCGACAACTTGGATTTTTTTCATACGGTACCTGTATTTGACACCAGAAAACACAAAAATTATATCATCCCAACATCCTCATCAAAATAGTGTCATTTAAAAAAATGTTGAAGTTATTAAATTTAAAAAATTCAATTCAAATAATGTAACTTGCCTAAACACTGAAAAGTAGAATTTTATTTTACTACTTGCTTGTACTTGATGCAACCACCAAAAAAAGTTTCATTCCCATATTCCTATCGGAAGGCTGCGTTTTATTCATCCAGATCAAAGGCAGTCCTCCGATAGGGATAAGAGTATGAACATTTTTTTGTGTTGCCCGTCATCAAATATAAGTAAAAAATAATAAAATAAAAAGTATAAGCAAAATTAGAGATCTTGAGGTTCAATTGAAGATTAGTATTTGTTTAATTTGAAAATATTGTTCAATGTAATACATTTTTGAAAATTGCTATCTTCTGATAAGGATATTGGGATAATAATTCTTTTTTTGTCCGACATCAAATACAAGTAATTCGTGAAAGAAACTCCGAGATCTTTGTGATTCGGAACATGTTTTTTTTTTAAATAAATTATTTATTTAAATAATAATAATGTTACTTGATTACTTTTTATACATAAATTTAAAAAAATGTAAGAACTTGAAAGAACAGAACTTGCAGGGGCTATTCTGAAAAAATTAAAGATGAATGTTTTATAAATATAACAATGTCTTATAAAAAGTGAAGTCCCAATAAATAAATGGTCGGTCTTCTTTCTTGAACTTTTAAATAACCTACTTTTCCCACGTTGTCGAGCCTTTAGGCCGGTCTTCTTTTTTAAACTTTTCATAAACTTACCTATCCCTTGCTGCACAGATATCCGGAAATGCAATTTACTGTTAAAAAAAGTCGTAACCCAGCTGAAAATTCCTGTACAGGAACCTCCAAAGGAACCTGTCATGTTCCTGCACAGGTTCCTATACAGGAATTTTCAGCTGGGGAGCCTCTAGTTTCACCGATTTACAATTTTTTATTGACAATAAATCAAAATTTGAGAAATCTGTGGGCTGCAGTTTTATGTTTTTGGTTTGTTTGGATTTATTGATTTTATGCAAAGTATAGCAAAAACAACAATTTTGACAGTGTTTATCTTTGACTATTCATAAGCGATTGCCAAACTCCAGAAAGTTATGAATGCTTGCTTGGGCAGTCAAAAAATACTGATAATTTGTTTAATGTCGACAACCTTTTTTTCAAATGCTAATACATTAAAATTTGTTTTCGATTTTCCATATTTTCTGTGAAGAAAAACGGAAGGTTTGCATTGTAAGTTGTACCGTTTGGTACCGTGTAAAAAAAATAGACAAGAAATTCAGTTATTTTGAGGCTTATTATTTACTCAAAGCGATTTAAATGTTTCTTCAAATAATATTACATTCCTTGACTCACATTTACAATTTCACGATTTACAATATTTTATTTCTATGTATTTGTGACCGTCCGAGAAGAAAGAGACCTAACGCCAGGGAGCTATATTTTGCAAGACGGACGATCGTAGCCGAGTTCGCAAGCAGGTATTCACAGGTATTTGAGTAACAAGAAGGTATCGACGAAGAGCATCCCCTCCACTTACTACTACATCTTT
This sequence comes from Andricus curvator, assembly GCA_932195095.1. Classification (NCBI taxonomy): domain Eukaryota; kingdom Metazoa; phylum Arthropoda; class Insecta; order Hymenoptera; family Cynipidae; genus Andricus; species Andricus curvator. The sequence goes on from CAKNYM010047973.1 coordinate 2,305, forward strand.
ATGCAAAAAGGCATAGTGATAGCCCATGGACGTAGGAATAGATGGACCCAAACACAGGCGCGTCGTTTTAATGCACAAGCAGTTCAAGAGGACAGAGCTGCCATGTAGTGGAGTGCTTATCATGATTGGCCGACGCGTAAAACTGCGTTGGAAAAACGTCTGTACTAGTATTTCCAACGCAGATTCACTTCCAGGCATCAGCCGAACATAACAGGGACTCTACCACATATCGGCTCTGTCCCCTCGAACCGATTGTCTATTAACCGGCGTTCCTTTTAGGCTGGGTGCCTCGACATGGACATAGGAATAGGAGGAGACTAGCCACATGCTTCCAAACTGTGACACGAGGATTGATGCCAAGTCACAAGGGGGAGTCGACCATCTTGGCCTGCAAAAGCATGGGCAGTAAGTGAGAAAAGGAGAACAGTCTGCTCTTTCCCTCACAATACCAATTTAGCACACCAAGATGGCAGACCGTCCTCCTCGTTGCTTCAAGCCCGCTACGACATGCCGAGTCCCATCTAATTCCTAGTCAGGACGCCTAAAAGCGAGCGAAGCTGACGGACACGGCATGTACGGCAGCAGTGGTAAGTAGTAGGTCTGGTCTTCGTAGGCCTCACGTTCCGCCGTCGAGTGCGGTTATCATTCCTAGTTTTGTAGCCTAATAACATGAAAATTAATTGACTTTAAAAATTTCGGATTTTTTAAAATGAAAAAGCAACTTGAAAACTAACGATTGATGTGAAAAAAAATTAAAATACATTTTTCGGGCATCAGGTCGTTTTCTTCGCATTCAAGATCTTGTGTAGCGTAGTAATTAAATAGCTAATGAAAAAACACTGAGTGGACAATGTTACAGGACCAGCTTTTCAGCACATGTAAATTTCTTTTCAATTATTATATAATCTAGCTTATACTCAATTGTTGTTTGTTTTATAAATTCATTGGCGGAATGCGCAGGGTGTCCTAGTTGTGAAAAAAATTTGATTATATTTTTGAATTCAAGAAAGTAGCGTCAAAATAATAATAAAAGATGCTTGTGAAGTTAATAATTAACAAGTAATTAAAAATATTAATGATTAGCCAATCAGAAGCAATCGTTAGATTGTCAACAGTCCAAGTGCCAACGACGAGAATGTGTGCGTAAACAAGTTCAGTCCATATAATTTCCTCTCCGTTCGGTTTTCCTGGAGGTTGTGACTTTTTGTTACAGCGTCACACTTCGACGAGATACAAAACTTAAAAACATATCTTTCCCCCAAGCAACCAAATTAGTAAAAATTGCTTGACAGGTTAAGGTATTTGAATGCTATAGAATTCTTATGAATTCTGTGAAATTATCTTCAATTCTGTAGCGAATTCTACAGAATTCAAGAGAATTTCACAGAATTCCAATACCTCAAACCATCGAGCAATGTTGACCATTTTGGTTACTTGGGGAAAGATAAGTTAATAATGTTTATATCTCATCGAAGTGTAAAGCTGCACCAGAAAGTCACAACCTCTGGAAAAGCAAACAGAGGGCAAATTATACGAACTGAACTTGTTTACGCACACACTCTCGTCGAGGGCATACGGACTATCGACCATCTAAGGCTTGCCTCTCATTGGTTAATTCTTAATTTTTAATTACCCGGTGATCATTGGCTTTACAAAATCTGATCATGGTTATTTTTGACGCTATTTTTGTTTTATTTCAAAAATATAGATTGCTTTTTAAATACAGGGACATCGTATATGTTCCGCCAATGAATACATGAAAGCAACTGCAAATAAGTACAAGCTAGATTGTACAATAATTAAAGACAAATTCAAATGGACTAGTACAGAATCTCAAATGCGAAGTAAGGAACCTAACGCCAAAAAAATCAATTTTTAGTTTTTTGACACATATTGTTAGTTTTTGATCTGCTCTTTTATTTGGAAAAATCTGAACTTTTTAAAGTCAATTAATTTTTGGTTATTAAGGCCTCTGGAAATTCATGTTAAATCAAACTTCATGAAATTAGGCCAAATAGAGAAGCCATTTTTTCTAGTTTCTTGTATACAGACTCTAAAGAGTAGTAAGACCCCTGGTAAAGTCCGTTGTTTTAGGAAAAATTTTTATTTTTCATGTAGTGATCGAAAGAAACAAATGCGCCCTATATAAGGGCGGAGATGCGCATTATAGCCAAGATGAAGTCATTCAGGGGTGAACACACCATATACTGGAGGCAGGGGTAGTTCTGTGTTCCATTCCTATGTCCGTCAGATTTTTTTACAGAATATTACGTAAAACGTTCTGTTGATTACGATAAAGTAGGATGCCTCCCCTCAACCAATGCAACAGTTACCATATATTCACGTTGTACATTTTTTTAATTAATGCTATACTTTTCTCACAATTTTAGGTTTTTCGAAAACTTCTAACATAGCATCAGTTAGCAAGCCCATTTACGAAGTAATCTGCCTGCATCATTTTTTGATTCAGTCCATTGTTATCATGAAAAATTAAGAATTATATTGAAAAATTAGGAAAATTAGAATTGTGCTTCTGGAGAACATCGATTACGGAAATAAAGAATTATGGGTAAAAAATATAAAGTTGTCTTTCTTTATTTCAAGCAATTTTTTCAAAAAATGTCAAGAGGTGAAATATACTTCTTTTTGGATCCACTTCAGCTTCGATACAGAAGATCGCATTCAAATATTTATATTTAACAAGCTAATAAACATTTTTAAATGCCCATACTTTGACGTGCTATATGTGTAGCGATTTAATATACCAGATTCTGAAACCCTACAGCTACTTCCTTCACTTGCTAGATCTCGAGGACAGAGTTCAATTTGTCCGCAATCACAGGCACAACGTTTCTCACTTTATCCCTCGTCTACTCTTTTCTCGGATCCATATGATCTTCGGGTTCCTTCACAGATTATGCTGTCAAGGAGTCACTTCTCGGTTAGATAAGTAGCTTTCCATCACAGCTTGTGATGATCACGTGCGGCAGCCCGCGATTTCCAGCATTTCAGAGAAAACTCTCAACGCTTTCACAGACCCAATTCCGTAACCCACGATCGACTCAGTTGCACCAGTACCGTGCACGTAGTGTAACCATTTCGCATCTTCTTCGCGGAGAGCCACTACACCATTTCTCAAGTCGTCATAACTTTGTAGGTTATACCCACTTAAATGCGGGATGTTGCAGTATTTCGAATATCTGCAAAAATTCATTTTCAAATATCTCACCACATACATTACGTTATTATCACTTGCACTGGTACTCTCATTCGACGAAACACGGGCACTGCTCGCTTTTTCGCGGCTTTTGCTAAAATCATGCACGAAATGTCCGATTTGTCCGTACGCGAAACACCGAACTTCACTAGTCGCGCTGTCCTTAGGATTTCCGCCACGTTTTCCGGAAACATTTCTTCCACTCGTGTTTTCTCGGATAAGAATACTCCCTGCTTCTACATGTGGCAGAAGCTCATACGGCTCCTCGTACTGATCTAAGGGACCGGCAAAATGGCGAAAACGCGCACTGTTCAGTCCGTGAACTATCCACTCAATACACTTGTCACTTTTTATCTCCGCTCCGTTGCATCTGGCCAGCTTATTATAAAAATATTCCCTCATGTCCTGTGACGATTTCTTTTTATAGTTTTGAGATGCTAGGAGCAAACTTGAAGCATTATTTTAACTGGGAAAATTCTTTTTTTTTAATTTTCACCGAGCCTCGCCAATCTCGCTGATAATCGCGTTTCAGGCTCTCTCTTCAACGACGAGCCACACTGACCAATTTCGCCAGGGCATAGTGCCTGATCGCCAGGTCATCTCAGCCATATCTTAACCCAAATTTCTATACTTTTTGGAGCCAGTCAACCATACTTATGTCCTGTCTGACTGAATCAAATTCAGGAATCACTCCTGAGACATTCCGGAACCATATTTCCTTCAATTCAACCCGCGCCCTGGTGCCACCAGTCGCAAAATCAACATAGAAAATACAACTTACGCAACAGCACAAACAGGAATGACACCATACGGCTTTATAGTGTTGTAATACCGACTTCAAATCCCGACCACGTACTTCGTCACCCAACCGATGCCAAACGTATATTCTATAATAATTAATGTGACAGAAAATACAAAAAGGCACAGGATAGAGACTTTGATGGCAATTTGAGATGTTTGCCCAATAACGCGTCGAATAGAAGTGAAGCTTCTTACGCTTCTCGCCTTCTCAAATCCTCAAGTACCGAGATGTTCTCACTCTCACTGAATCAATTGTCACACCCCTACTCTTGATTCTTGATAAAGGTAAATCATGCTAAGGTACGACAACCGCTTCTTGAAGTGTTGCTTTCTCCCGTTCCTAATAGCGCTGGAAAGACAAGCACAAAATCTGGCTAACAGCTGCTCAGCCCTGAGTCACCCATCCTTCACAAAATCCTTCTGCTGAAATGAAACTTTACAGCTATATATAATTTAAAATTTCCAGAGTATTTAAGTTTATTCATTTGGTTAAAGTGTGATGGATCCTTATGACTGTTACAAAGGATAGTTTTTCGGAAGCTCTACATAGTTGAAACGTCACAAATTTTTAGTACGCCACATCCGTAAACTTGTCGCTCTTGCAAAGGGCTGTCCCTCCATGCTCGAAACGCGCCAACTCCTTTAAAGACCAACATGTTTACGCCTGTGTCGTACTAAAAATTTGTGATGGCTTATAAAGAGCCCATCCACCTTCGGAAGAACTATCCATCGTAACAGTCGTAAGGACTCATCACAGTTTAGCCACACAAATAAAATTGATTAATAAACGAAGAATAGGTACCTAATAGAAACTTCAAAACAAACCCATGTTATTATTTAATTCTTATGAAAATTACTGAGCATTATCACAGATCTCTACGATTATTAGAAGCTGAAAGGAAACTTTGTTTATTATTGTTTATAGTGAAAAAAAAAATTATTTTATGTAAAAGTAGCTAATGCCAATTTCTTAATTATGTTTTACATTCTTGATGAAGAAATTACCACATGATTTTATTAAAAATCGCTACTGATACAGCACGTCAAATTATAATAATTCAAAAATGTGCATTAACTATTTCAATTTGAACATTTGAATAGGATCTTCACTATCAAAGCTGTAGTAAATCCAAAAAGGAGCACCTTTTGTCTCTTTACATATTTTTCTTCAAAAAATTGCTTGCAGTAAAGAAAAACAACTTTCTATTCTGACCCTTAATTTGTTATTTCCGTAATCGATGTTTTCTATAAATTGATGACATTTATAAAAAAATTGATATTACGTAAAAAATGCATCTCTTAGAGTAGTCCATCATTACATAAAAAATAGATTTTTTCCCGAAAAACGGCCGTTACCGTGAGTCTTACTACTCTTCAAATTATGTATACAAAAAAATAGACAAAATGGCTTTTCCGTTTGGCCTGAGTTTATGTAGTCCGATTTACCAATGATGTCCAGAGGCCTTAGGCACTTGGAGGCAGAGCGAGAGGTCTACGAAAATCAGCCGCAATATCAGTACTTACCACCACAGCTGCTACGCGCCGTGTTCGTGAGCTTTACTCGCTTCAGGTGGCCCTTTCCGCGTAAAGATATAGTAGTAAGTGGAGGGGATGCTTTACCTATGCCAGACCTGCCCAGCTATGAGAAATTTCCACCGCGTTTTTGGGTGATTCAATCCAATTCAATTAGATTATTATAATTTCACAAATAGGAAAAAGAAATAATCCAAAAATATTTCATATATATTTCTAAAATTGCTAAATTTAGTGCAAACTTATTACAAACAAATTTTTTAATAAAAAGATTTCTTTCAAGAAATTGAGTTAAAATTATTCAGACTCAATTAAAAGAAATCAGAAAATATTCATGAACAAAACCCTACAAATTGGAACGAATCTTTTGTTTAGTGTCTCTATTTAACAATTTAAAATTAAGATAGAACAGAAATCCATTTTATCATGAATAATTTTATGCAAAATGAGCATGAAAAACATTCAAAATTAAAAAATAGATTTCTAGATCACCTCACTTTTCGGCTCATTAGAGACAAAAATAACCAATTGAAAAAAGAGGGAGAAAAGGAGAAAAAGTCAACCAAAAATACCAACCTCTCACTTTTTCTTTTATCCGTCTTTTTTCTGAAAAGCAGGAGTCGTGGTAGAGATGGTAAAATCTCTTCTGTGTGACGTTACAGAGGAGATATTCTCGCAAGCCTCTTCCACCACTCTGCACTCCAGAAAAAATATTGGTAGGCGCCGAACATGTGTTCCCGGCCGGAATTTCCCCTAACTGGGCATCCCTGACCTAAACGCCTCCTAAATACTCAGATATCTGATTAGATGACATCTTTGCTGTTTTTTCGAAAGATGTCGTTTTTAATTGAACCAATTATTATAATTGTAAAGAAGATTTTTTTATTGGCATTATGGTCGATAATGTTTTGTTTTGTGTTCTACAATTAATTTTTAAGCTTGCAAAGTTGATTGCGATCATCCATACTGTGAAATTCATTTCTCGAGCTTTCGGTACCTTTCTTTGCAGACTGTCACAAATAGGAATAAAATATACAGATCGTAAAATTATAAATGTGAGTCAAGAAATGTAATATTATCGGGGGAAAAAATTGATTTTGGGAAACATTTTTTCTCGTTGAACTAAATATTAACCTTGAATTAATATATGAAAAAGTAATATTCATCGTGAAATATTAAAAGAAAAATGAAATAAAAATTAATTTCCTATTCTACGCAACAGCCACATGCCCTATATTTCAGCCTTTTCTGGGGGAGTGATCCTCAAAGTATAAAAAAACACAAAAAATCAAATTCGTTTATTTTTAGAAATTTCATCTTGAAATTTTGTTCTGAAAACAAAAAATATATGAAAAAATAAGCATGAAGGCTTTATATTAAAAGTGATTGAGACAACAACATTCGGATGCCTTAATCAATTTTACATGAAAATTCCCAAATTTTTTGTATCAGAATTTTGGGTTTTTTTCGGGTTTTTTTTGGGCCGTATTGCCGATTTTTGGGCTCCACTACTTTTTTTGAAAATTCAAATTTGGTGTGGAGGTGCTGGCTTGAGTCAAGCCAGCACCTCCACTACATGAAAATTTGGCAAAATTAAAGATCAAAGACGACATAATGTTGGGCTTCTTTTGGGCTCTTGAACGCGCCAACAACCAGTTTCCAAAAACTACCCCTACCGGAAATAAAACTACCCCCTATGTAAAAACTCAAACTAGGAAGAAACAAAGTACACCACAATTTTGGGCTTATTTTGAGCACTCAAATGCACAGAAAATAATTCAAAAAACCACCCTCTATGTGCAAAAAACCTCCCTCTTGTCAAAAATGAAATCTGAAAAAAATAAAGTGCATGATAATTTTTAGCTTATATTGGGCCCTCCAATGCACCAAAAAAATTCTCAAAAACCACCCTATGTAAAAAAACACCCCTAAGTAAAATATCAAACATGGAAAAAACAAAATAGAAAGTAGCGTTGGGCTTTTCTTGGGCTCACGAATGCTTGATTTTTTGCTTGCAAAACCCACCCCTACATCTAAAAAATCACACGCCTATCTATGAATTCGAATTTGAGTTTTCAAGGAGCCCAAACATCAGAGACTCTATTCACCCTATAAAATTCTGAGTCTCAAACAACAGAGACTTCATTTACAAAGTAAATTTCTAAAAAAGATAATTCTTTGACAAAGTCACATCTTCCTGCTACCAAGGGGTTGCTTTCTAACGTTAAGGGTAGGAGCCCAAAGTTCGGTGTTGGCATTTTTGAGGAGCTCAAAAATCAGAGACTCTATTCAGACTGTGAAATTCTGAAAAAGATTATTTTTTGACCAAGTCATATCTGCTTTGCGTCAAGGGAGTTGATTTTGACGTTAAAGGTAGGAGCCTAAAATTCGGTGTTGGCATTTTTGAAGAGCCCAAAAATTAGCGACTCTATTTACATAGTAATATTCTGAAAAAGATTATTTTTTGACCAAGTCATATCTGCTTGGCGTCAAGGGGTTGCTTTTGAACGTTAAGGGTTGAAGCCCAAAAATCGGTGTAGGAATTTTTTAGGAGCCCAAAAATCAGAGACTCTATTCACACTGTGAAATTCTTAAAAAGATTATTTTTTGAGAAAGTCATATCTGCGTCGTGTCAAGGGGGTTGATTTTGACGTTAAGGGTTGGAGCCGAGAAATCAGTGTTGGAATTTTTGAGGAGCCCAAAAATCAGAGACTGCATTTACACTCTGAAATTCTAAAAAAGATTATTTTTGGACAAAGTCATATCTGCTTGGCGTCAAGGGGGTTCATTTGGGCGTTAAAGGTTGGAGCTCACAAATCATCGTTGGGTTTTTCGAGGAGCCCAAAATCAGAGACTCCATTTACACTGTGAAATTCTAAAAAAAGATTATTTTTTGACCAAGTCATATCTGCGTCGTTTCAAGTTGTTGCTTTTGAACGTTGAGGGTTGGAGCCCACAAATCGGTGTTGGTATTTTTGAGGAGCCCAAGAAGCAGTGACTCTATTCACACTGTGAAATTCTGAAAAAGATTATTTTTTGACAGTGTCATATGACAAGACATAGTCAAAATCAACCCCCTTGACACGACGCAGATATGACTTTGTCAAAAAAAAATCTTTTTTAGAATTTCACAATGTTCATAGATTGTCTGATTCTTGGGCTCCTCAAAAATAGAACACCGATTTTTGGGCTCGAAAACTTAACGTCAAAATCAACCCCCTTGACACGACGCAGATATGACTTTGTCAAAAAATAATATTTTTTAGAATTTCACAGTGTGAATGGAGTCTATGATTTTGGGCTCC
>CAKNYM010047974.1:0-20640 GCA_932195095.1 Andricus curvator
TTTATTAAGTTCCTGGATCCCCGTTTCCAACTCCAAAGTATTTTATTGAGTTCCTGGATCCCCGTTTCCAACCCCAAAGTACGTTTTAACAAGAACCTGGATCCCCGTTTCCAAATACAAAGTAGTTTATTAAGTTCCTGGATCCCTGTTTCCAACCCCAAAGTACGTTTTAACAAGAACCTGGATCCCCGTTTCTAAATACAAAGTATTTTAATAAGTTCCTGAATCCCCGTTTCCAACTCCAAAGTAGTTTAATAAGTTCCAGGATCCCCGTTTCCAACTCCGAAGTATTTTAATAAATTCGTGGATCCCTGTTTCCAACTTCATAGTATTTTAATATGTCCCTGGAATCCCCGTTTCCAACTCCAAAGTAGCTTATTAAGTTCCTGGATCCCCGTTTTCAACTCCAAAGCATTTCATTAAGTTCCAGGATCCCCGTTTCCAACTCCAAAGTATTTTAATAAGTTCCTCGATCCCGTTTCCAACTCTCAAGTATTTTAATGAGTTCCTGGCTCCCCGTTTCCAACTCCAAAGTATTGTATTAAGTTCCTGGATCCCCGTTTCTAAATCCAAAGTAGTTTATTTAAGGGGTAGGGTCAGTCGCAAGGCCAAACAAAACGATTTTTAAAAGAATTTTGTTTGAAAACAGGTTTTATTACTTATTGAAAAATGTTCCACAGTTCGAATAATATATATTGAAAGAAGTTACAGTAATTTTTTAAGTCAAAAATCTCGATAAACAAGCAAGTTATAGTTAATCTGCCAGAGGTCAAAAAAAAAGGTGTTTTGCGGTGCGCATCGTAACTCATGTCTGGATCATCCGAAACGAAAAATACAACGGGATTAGTTGAAAACCGATATTCCCTTGTACTTGAACGTCGAATTAAGTCAACATTTTAATTTTCAAGGAAATGGCGGATGTGTAAACACAAAATCGTGATTTTCCTTGAAAAAATTGCTTATTTTTCGGTTAAAGAGAATAGAAAAGTTATAAATTGATATATCGATCGTTCAAGTACTTCATAATTATGTTAAAAATAACTGATTAAAATTTGGTATTGATCGGTTGACTCCTCCTGTTTCAGAAAATTCTATGAAAAAAAATCAATTTTTTGAAAATCCTGACTGAAACTAACCCCTTAAGTTCCTGGATCCCCGTTTCCAACTCGAAAGTATTTTAATGAGTTCCTGGATCCCCGTTTCCAACTCCAGAGTATTTCAATAAGATCCTGGATCCCCATTTTTGACTCCAAAATGTATAGTTTGGCGCGTGTCTTAAGAATAGTCTAATTAACCTTTAGCGTAGCCTTCCGAAGTTTTTAGTGATTCACATAGTTTTGTGATACTAGTCCATGTTAACAAGTTGGAACCTAATCTATTTTATAAATAATTATTTCGGCGCGTGTTATATGAAGTTCTGATTAACCTTTTTCATATCCTTGTGGTGTATTTACGTGATTCGTACAATTTTGTAAGACCATTCGATCTTGGCGACTTAATACTTATTCTATTCTATATATCGATAATTTAACACATGGCCTATGCAATTTTTGATTACATAAGTGTATTGACATCACAGGCCTTCTTTCTTTGTTCAGAATTATAAGCTTTTTCTACTTTTTTGAGGTGCACTGAGCTGTGGTAGACATGTGCCTGTGATTTGGAAAAATTAAAAAACGCAGTTTGTCTAACGCAAATTTTTCTTCTTTGTTTCAGGTAAGCCAAAGCTTTCACAGTACACTGATTTGCTACGCATCGTATTTTGTGTAAGTACATAGCGCGAATCCTATTGTTAAATATATTTTTGTCGAATCGTTTTACAAAATAAGTACCATTTTTAAGGTATTCGAGTTCCCCACATAACCCGAAAGGCCGAAAACTCAAACCGACCCAAAAGTTAAATTGAAAAATTGTCGAAAATTTTGGAAAATTTCCGTTAACTTTAGCTGCGATTTATGGTAAGTTATGTAGTTATGTAGTTGGTTTTGGCATGCCAAAACCCAAAGTGAATTTATTAAGCTTTGGGTAAATATTTGATTGCACTGTAAGAATAATGAATGCAAAAAAATGAATAATTATGTTAAAAATACATTGAACCTTGATGAAATTAATTTTCACAAAATGAAATGTGTTAATACAACAAGTAGTTAGGTTTACCAACGCTTAATTTTTATAATTTCTTCAGGGCCTAACTTGCATTTTTGATCTAGGTATTTCTTCTAGGTATTTAAATACACCTATATCTTCAATTAAGATAAGTGAAAACATACATTAAAATAATTGACACACTATTTTGTCTACGATAGTGATTATTATTTATTTAACAAATACAAAGCCAGTAACAGTATCCAATTCAATATTTCCTTAAATAAAGAAAAAGCTGGAATTCATTTTTTTGTGGTTCGATATAATTTATTTTTTTGCTTCCCTATAATTAGCCACTAGCTGCAAAAGATTCTCTAATTATTTCTGGAGGTTTGTGATATGGTGCAAATTCCAAATATAATTCAGATTCTTCTCGGTCATTTAATTCGAAATGTTGAGCATCCATGCTAATATGGGTGAATTTAACACGTTTTCCGCCTTCTCCACGATATATACCAAAAAGTTTGTACTCAGCTGGACCCAGAAAAACTGCTACAATCATTCCAGATGGATCTACCACTACGTCACAGTTATGATGCGATAGTGGATGAAAAAGACCCTGTTGGTCAATTTTAAAGAAAAAGCCTTGAGGAAATTGGACCCCGCGTACTATGTGTGCTTCTGGAGGTAAGTAAGAATACAATCTACGCGCGTGAAGAGTATGGGCGCAAGAAAGACCTCGGCCCCTTGATTTATCTGGAAGAAAAAGTAGAAATGTAATAAATTGAAAGGAGGTTTTTCGAGTTTCAATCGTGTGCAAAACTACCAATCTTGCCGGCGTTTCGTGAACATTGCAGGCCACTTCTTCAGGGCTGACCAAAAACACTTCACACGTTGGCTCACCGCAATCCCAGTTTCTCCAATATAGACTTTACCACACGAACAATGAATTTGTATATACTCTTGGATCACTGGGAGGTGCCTTTCTATCATTAGGGTTGTTTAGAAGTTGTCTATATTGGAAATCTACTTTGTCTATATCTGAAGTCTATATTGGAGAAACCGGGAGCGCGGGGAGCCAACGTGTAAAGGAACATGAGAGTAAAGTCAGGCCAAAACGTTTCACGCAATCAGCACTAGCTGAGCCAGCCCAATTTGGCTTCCCGTCCTCCTGGGATTTAAAAAAAGACTTGATTGGCCAATCAAGTTTGACCTGTCCCCACAATGGGGCGCTCTGAACAATCACAGGAAGCGTATAGAATATATATAAGAAAATTCGAGAGGACGAGACACTTTGTTCTTTTCTATTTATTCAATGAAATTTAATATTTCAAATCTATTTAAAATCTTTGCTAAATATTCGAAAACTTTGTGAAATCTTCAGGAAATCTTTCGAGAAATCATTTAAATGTGCAATTTTTGTAATCTGTCCGAAAACGTCAACAAAATAATTTGAATCTATCTGAAATATTTTCAACATGTTGGGTAATATTTGTGAAGTTATTAAAATCTTTGGGAAATCATAGAAGTCTTTGTGCAATCTGTTAAGTCTTGCCGAAATCTTTCCGATATATTTCAAATCTTCGTATCAATTTTCTACCAGTAAAGACGAATTTTCAAGAAAATAGTGACATCGTCAACCGAATCAAAAAATGTCTGAATCAGTAAAACGAATTTTCAACTACATTATTCAATATTTCAACAATAAAGTTTCTCAGTCAAAAAGGAAAAAAAAATTCACCTGAAATATAATATCAGGGAATAAATGGTTTTGATTACATAATAAAAATTTCGAATAAATATTTATTTTTTTTAGTTTTATATGTTCATGTCTTTGGAAGGTTATCGACATACATTTTCGTAAAATTCTTGAGAAAATTCAAAAATATTTTTAAAGATTTTAATGTGTATGTGGAGAAAGTGAAATTTTTATATTTTACAGGATTTTTTCAAAATTTCAGGGAAAATTCGAGTCAGTTCAAATGATATTTAGGACTATTAGAAGTTTCAGAATGAATATCTTTCAAACTGATTCGAATCATGTCTAAAATTTTCAAAAATAGTTGGAAATTAAAAAAATTTCCCGTAAATCTTCCAGATTTTTTTTCATCAAAATCAAAGTCATTAAGAATTTTCCCGGAAATGGGAAGAAAAGTTTTTCATTTTCTTGAAGGCTTACAAACTTCTTACAAAGTTTCGATTTTTTTTAAATCTTCAAAAATTTCCAAAACTTCTTAATATCTTTTTAAATTCTTTGACTTTTCTCAAAATTTTGCCTAAAATTATGAAAAATTTGCCTTTATATCTTCCAGATTCTGAATAATTTATTATGAAATTGAATATTTTGTTGTGATTACGCTTAAGTTGCTCTTAATAAAATTTATCGTAAAAATCGATTTGCCTTTTTCTGATAGACAAATTTTCAACCAAATAGTTAAATTTTTATCAACAAAAAATTCATTTCAGAGAGAAAAAAAATGCACCCAAAATTTAATTTGAGGGTATAAATGATTTTGAATACAAAATACAACTTTTTAATGAATATTCCGTTTTCAAGATTATCTGTTCATTTGTTTGGGAAGTTATATGAATATATAATTTACATAAGATTTTTGGGAAAATGGAAAAAATAAATGATATCAGATATGTCGAAGAAGCATAATTTTTTTATTTTGAAGGATTTTGCAAAATTTTAAGAAAAATTCGAATTTTTCTAAAAGATATTTAGGACTTGGAAAAAAAAACATTTTTTAAATCGTCTCAAATGATTCATAAAATGCTGAAAAATCTTTTGAGATAAAAAAAAATTATCCTTAAATCTTCCAGATTTTTCTCGACGTTTCTGAAAATATTTTGAAATATTTTTTCAAATTAATTAAAAAAAATAAAAAGTCACTAAAAAAATTATCACAGGAATCTTAGAAGAAGGTTTTTGATTTCTTGAAACCTTTTCTTCTTCTTAAAAATCTTTGAAATTTTTTTCGATATCTTCAAAAATTTACATTTTGTTTAAAATTTTTGGTAACATTTCTAAATTTCAATTTATTTCTTGACCATTTCCAAAACTTTGTGAAAAAATTCAAATATCTCTTTGAATTATTCGAATTTTTGCAAAAATTTTCTTAAATTCGAAATTTTTTTCAAAATCTTAAAATATTTATATTTTGTTTTGAATTTTTGTGTTGTGTACCTTCCAGATTCAGTTTTAAAAATTTTGAAAATATTTTTAAATATTATCTTGAAATTTATGTTTCTAAATAAAAAATCAGTTTAAATTTTCCCTGAAATTTTTATTTCCAATTATTCAAAAATGTACGTTTTTCCTAACTCTTTTGAAATGTTTTCAAATTTAGAATAATTTTGAATCTTTTAAAAACTTCTAAATGTCTCATTAAAATGATCGAATTTTTTATAAAACTTTGCAATCTTACTAATCATCCTAAATTTACATTTTGTTCAAATTTTTTGTAAATATTTTTAAACTCAAAAGCATGCTTTAACTATTTGCGAAAGTCTTAAGCCTTTGAAATATATTTTTAAATTCTTCGAATTCTTCCAAAATTTTTTTTTGAAATTTTTGAAATCTTTTGAGATGTTAGAAAAATTTTTTTTTCTAATTATCTTATAATTTATTTTCAGAATAAAAATTCAGTTTAAATTATCTCATGTATTATGAGAAATATTTTTTATTATCGTGAAACATTAACAATTTTTTTTTTTCAAATTTTTTATAAAATTTTCCAATCTTGCTAACGGAAAGATTTTGCTTGAAAATCTTTCCCGTTCTTTTTTGAAATTTTAGAAAATAATTTAAAATCTTCCAAAACCTTTGCCATATTTCTCTTTAAATTTATTTTCAAAATAAAAAATCAGTTAAAATATTCTCATAAATTTTAAGACAATTTTTTTATTTTCTTGAATTTAAAATTTTCTTTTAAACTTCTTAAAAAGCTTCAAAATTTCTTTCGGAATCATCAGAAATTTGTATTTTGTTTCAAATTTTTTAAGAGATTTCCAAATTTCAAATTATTTTTTGAACTATTTCCAAAACTTTTAAACATTCTAAATATCTTTTGATATTATTCAATATTTTCAAAAAATTTTATAAAATTCTCAAAAATGATTTTATCATCGTGAATCCTTTTGAAATCCTTAAGAAGCTTTAAAAAATTATTCAAATATTCAAAAAATGTACATTTTTTAAAACTTTTGAAATATTTTCAACTTTTGAATTGATTTTTAATCTTTTCTGTATTTCGAAATGTCTCAAACTTATTCGCATTTTTTCTTTAAATCTTTGTAATCTTGCTGATTGAAAGACTTTGCTTGGAAATATTTCCCATTGCTTTTCGAAATTTTATAAAATAATTTGAAATAATTTGAAATATGTTGAATATTTTATTTAGATAACCTTAAATTTCTCATATTCCTGAAGTTAGCAGACTCTTTTTTTAAAGGACAAAAAAATAGAGCTTCACCCAAGCACAAACGCGGCTTTCCCAAAAACAATAGTTTCAAATTATTTCGAGAATTAATCGAAAATATTTTGTATATTTCGTTGATTGATTAATTACTTACAAGCTTGAAGAGAATCTACGATTATTTCATCGGGTTTTTCGAAATGAACAAATTCAGGATAGTAATGATAACCTGCATTATCCAACTCATCGATATGTAGTCCAATATGTTCTTCCTTCAAGCAAGCCGGGTTCAGTTTAATTCGAGGTCCTTCTCTGCCATAATATATTCCATGAAGCTCGTGATCGGCCGACAATGGAAAAATTGCAACAATCTTTCTTTCATAATTTACCACTGCGTCACACTTCAAGAATAATTCTCGAAAATGATTTTCCTTGTCCAATTTATAGTAAAAATTTTCAGGAAATTCGAAATTTTGTATTATGAGTGATCCTTTAGGTAAGTAGGGAAATATAGTTTTAGGCGGCGAAGGTCTTCTTCTAGGCGGCGGAGCCGGCGGACTAGAGGGTCTGGCAGAATTTCGGTTTCCCTGCAAACTTCTGTCTGGAAGAACAAATAGGAATCGATGAATTTTTTATTTTATAAGATCTAAATAATTGGAAATTTTACTAATGAAACTAGTAGCCTGGTGAAGCCAATTTTGACTGATTCCGATAAAACAGATTTAGCGACTGACGAACGGTACGTGACATGCGGTCGCCGGCGACCGGTCACCGGACTCAGGACTTTATTCACCGAAACGTCATGTGACAAATATATTTTGGTAACTAAAAAAACTCAATTTTTTTCTAAACGCATCCTGCAAACTTGTGCAATTTATTGAAAAAAAGTGCATGTTTTTCTCTTTCTTTTATAATAATTTTAATTTCAGTTTTTCTGCGGCCTTGAACAGTCCCATAATGATCTCAATGCATAATTGAAGTTCATTTTCTTGATATGATAATCTGTTACTGAATGATAGAACTGATGATACTATACGTCCGGTAAAAAATTTACTGTATTATAATAATTTATCACAATTGTTATTGTTAACTTTTTAATTACTTTTGTGAGTAAATATCCTTCTTATATTTGTAAGAAGCAGTTTTTGCAAAAAGAAATTTTTGTAAGTATTGAATTCAATATTTTTTCTTTGTCTAACAGAAATAAGTTTTACAAATCTTTCTATTGCGGAAATAAGCAAACACGAGTTATTTTGTAAAACCTCTTCAATAATTACGTTTTAATTTCTCTTCCTCTATTTCACAATAAACCTTGTATGAACCTTGTTCTTCGTATGGTTGATATCATCATAGACAGAGCAAACAATGCATCTAGATAGTACCAGGAAAAAATATTTCGCTGTTCACTGAGTCTATGCTAAATAAACTAAAAATTAAACTTTGCAATCAAATGATTGTGAAAACTTATTTTTGTTACCTGAATAATAGATATTGCATTAAATAGTAACAAACTGCTAGTTCAAGCAGAATTTTAGAAATAGATTCATGTGAATCACATAGGTTTATCATTTTTCTCAAGCGGACATTGTAAAGCATGGAAAAAGAAGTATGAAGGAAATCAGGGCCTGCAATTTTTAGAAGTAAAGTTTGAAAACAGAATCCAAGTGAAACCTTAAAATTTGAATTTTTGGTATTTTTCAATTGATAAAAAAAATGTTGAGTAAGTTAGATAAAAAGCATGCTAAGCGTTATAGCCACTAGTGAACGAGTGCAATCCATGGTTTGTCTCAAGAAGTGTCCCAAACAGAAAAACTACAATAACTTTTAAAAACGAAATTTCTAGTGGAATATTTGGCAATCTGTATTTGCTCTAATAAAAAAAAGTATCAATGAAATCGATTATGTAAAGATTTTTTTGTTTTATATTGTGCTTGATTGAACACTTTGAACGCTGTCCATCACGCGTTGGATGGCACATGATTTTTCTTTTTTAAAAAACTTCTTCAATTGCATCAAACATTTATCGATTCACACAGTAAAATTAACTGTAATAGCACAAAAGAAACACAAGAATAGCTCCAAAGTCAAAAGATTAATTTGTAACGCAAAACGAAAAAGTAGCCAAAAAATTGATTATGTAAAAATGCCAGGAGATTCTGTCGTGCGCATGATTTTTTTTCAACAAATTTTACAAATCAAAATTACGATCTACGGAATTTTCAAATGTGTAAAGTTACGAAAATGGTTGGAAAGATAAATCTGACTAAAACAAAAGCTGATATTACACCTGGAATAACTTAGAAGATGCACCGAAAAAAAAAAAGTGAATTTTTGTCGCGAATAATTGTTAAGTAGAAATGGACGTATTGGTCGTCCAGCGCGTGAAGGATAGCGTTCCAAGCAAGCTGCGTAAAATCGAAGGTAATGGTCTATTCGCTGTAATATAAGTCTGCTATTCGATAGATTCAAAATAAAATTATACAATATTAGCAACTGCATTGAGATATTTTTTCTGGTTCTTTGTTTACACGTGCCTAAAATTAGTTTAAAGACTATTGAAACACCCTTTACTTACCAACAGAATCCAGAACAACTACTGCGGTCAAGAACAGAGCACAAATTTTCATTTTCTTGAACCGTAGAAAATACTGATCACGGAAAATTTTTTAAAATGATTCTTAAAACAAAAACTGACTAAAACTGATAAATATTCTGATGTTTCGTGACTTTATTTATACTATTTTGGGTTATTTGTGTTTTCCACTTCCCGAGCGTAGATCATAGAAGGCTCTTATCGTCGGGCTTAGTGTGATAAAAATTGTTTGTAAGCATCACATTATTTATTCATTCATCAATTTCTCGCGCGTGTAATATTATTTTACCTTCAGATAGAATCTCCAGGAACACTCAAGCGAAAGATTCTATGATCGAAAAGAAAATTCTGTGAATCAAATAAAAATATTAATTGGCTCTCAGTGAAAGAAATTTATTTTTTTAGAATGTTTCTCTTTTCGTTCCCAATTCTAGAATTGAGAATAAAACGGAAAGTCATATTTTTTTTCGACAAGGCAACTGTTTTGTTGCATAATCGTATTTTTAAATAGAAAGTTTGTCCTTTCAAATCAAAAAGTTATTTAATCAATCTGTTCCCCCCAAAAAGCTGACTGTTTGGTTGAAATTTAATTTTTTCGTTGAAAATTTAACTCTTTTCTTCTATTTTTTTCAGTAATTTAACTGTTTAGTTGATACTTTTTCTTTCTGAATAAATTAAATTCTCTTTCATCATACCTTAATCGGAAATTCGACTTCCGATGCCTGTGGAGCGGGTCGAATTTCTTACAAAAATATGTATGATCTCTTTTAAATAAATTATGAAAAAATGTATTGACAGAATTTTTCTTATCATAGCGAAAAAATTTCAGTAACTTCAAGATGAATGACACGATTTGTTTCATTTTCCTAAAATTTTTTAACAATTCATTATTCCATCATGCATCACCAGACTTTCTTCCTATAACTGCCGTACCACACACTTCGGTCGAAGTTTTCATAATGATATCTTGTAACATAGCTGACGCGCCCTCTACATCTTTATTGTTTTTTTTTAAACTTTTCAAATTGTTTCATCTATGCGTTCGTTTACCTTATTCTAAAAATCTATTCACACTTTTGGTTTCTGTAAATTTTCAATCTTCTGTTTGTTTCGTTTTTTTTGTTTGTTTTTCTTCTTCATGCTAGGCCGAATGACTCTTGTATCTTCTACTAGTTCTCTTAGTCTCTTATCCGCAATAACGAAGTCAATTATACTGTCGCTATTTCCTTTACGCTAGGTGTACATGTGGATCATTTTATGTCTAACCCAAGTATTTGTAATAAATAGGCCCTTTTCTAAGCATAACCTGACTAATCTTTCCCCGTTATAATTTTTTTTTGAATCCTAAAAATTACCTAGCAACCTTTCCATATCTCCTGAAGTTAGACGCCAACTCATTTATGCATATCTCCTAACAGAATGGTTCTTTCACCTTGAACGCAAGTACTTATTGTATCATTTGGAGTGTCGCAGGAGGCGTCTTTAAATTCTCGCGGATCACTATCAACTGGGGCGTAGCACGCTATGATGAATAATCTTCTGATTCCTATTTTCATTCTAGCCCACAACAATCTGGGAGATACAAAATCATGATCTTTGAGATGCTGTCTTACTTTTTCATTCATAATCAAACCGACCCCTTGACTCCCGTGCGATTCACTATCTACTCCTGAACATATTTCAAAATCGTCTTTTAATACCCCATTTTCTATATTGCTACTATCGCATCCTTTTTCTTCGTCTCAGGTACACATAACATATCTAGCTTCCTTACGCGGATAGTTTCTCGTAATTCTCTTACCTTAAGATCATTCACTCCTCTAGCATGCCAAACACCCAGTCTCCATTCATCGTCTGAAACTCGACCTTTACATTTACCGTGTGTATGCATTTCGTTAATCTAAGTTTCAGTCCATTCCGAGGCTATTTTATTGGCAGAAAATGGAATCGAAAAAGTAGCGATTGGTTGGTGTTTTATTCTGAGAAGGTCACTAGCCTTCAGCAGCGTTGTATTAGATAGAAGTTCATATATTCCCATCTGCAAATTCTCAACCTACCTCTAGGCACGGAAGAAATTTAATCTAGGTATCTAAAAACACTTATATATTGAATTAGGATGAATGGAACATGAATCAAAATAACTGACACACTATTTTGTTCAGGATAATAATTATTATTAATCCAAAAAATACAAAGCCAGTAACAGTATCCAATATAATATAACATCAAATAAACAAAAAGCTGGAATGTATTTCTTTGCGGTTCGATATGATTTTTTTTGTTGCTTGATTTTAATCAGCCACATTCTGCAAAAGAATCTTTGTACATTCCTAAAGGTTTTTTATACGTCATAAATTCCGTATATAAGTCCTCTTTTTCTTCGCGAGTTAATTTGAAATGTTGAGCTTCCATACTGATCTGGGTTAGTTTAACTCTCTCTCCATCCTGTCCAATATATATTCCAAGAAGTCTGTACTCAGACGGACCCAGAAAAACTGCTACAATCATTCTAGATGGATCTACCACTACGTCACAGTTATGATGCAATAGTGGATGAAAAAGACCAGCCTCGTCAATTTTAAAGAAAAAGCCTTCAGGAAATTGGACACCGCGTACTATGTGTGCTTTTGGTGGTAAGTCCAAAAACCTGCTACGCGCTTCCGGAGTGTGTTCGCAAGTAAAACCTCGGTTCAGTTTTGTATCTGGAAGAACAAATAGAAATGTTTCAATTTTTTATTCTCAATATCCTATTCGTTGCAAATTTCAAAGAGTGGATCAGAAGTTGAGTCTTAGGCAGGGTTTTGATTTGCTTCCCTCTGAAATCGAATGAATAAATTCATTGGATCATTTGATTTTTTCGAAAATAGGAATTTTCATTTTGTTTGCATATCGAACGGCGGCTGCGAAATTATGAGAAAATTCTCGGCTATGGGCCATCAATATTTATGATCCTTTTTCTCCTAAAACTAATACTTTATTCCACTATCCATTCGTAAACGTAGCATCCTTTAAATTCGATTGCTCCTCTATGTTTTCTTGGAAAAATATTGTACGTTTTCGCGATGACGGTTGTCAAGTCCAATAAAATGGTATGTCCTGTTTCGATATGATGCTCAGCTAGTGCAGATTGCGTGAAATGTTTGAGCCTGACTTTATTGTCATGTTCCTCCACACGCTGGCTCACCGCACTCCCGGTTTCTTCAATATAGACTCTACCACAAGGACAGGGGATCTTATATACTCGCGGATCACTGAGAGGTGCCTTTTTATCTGTAGGATTGTTTACAAGTTGTCTATATTGGAAGTCTATATTGTCTATATCTGAAGTCTATATTGGAGAAACCGGGAGAGCGATGAGCCAACGTGTTAAGAAACGTCATATTGAAACAGAATATAGCATTCCATTTGACAAAACAACCGTCATCTCAAAAACGTACAATATTTTTCCGAAAAAACATAGAAAAGCAACCGAAATCTTGAAACACCCTAATAAAATCAATAGGGACAATGGATATAATACTAGTCCGATTTGGCTTTCCGTCCTCCCGGATTTTTCAAAAAAGACTTGATTGGCTAATCAAGTTCGACCTCTCCCCACAATGGGGCGCTCGGACCAATCAGAGGCATAATGAATCATCGTGAAAGAATTAAATCTAATAAATATGAAAAATCAATTTTCCATAATAAGAGTCATTAGGAAAAAAGTTCCTTATTTTCTCGAAGGCTTCCAAACTTCAAAAAGATTCAATTTTTTTTTAATCTTCAAGAATGTACATTTTGTTTAAAATGTTTGGAAACCTTTTCAGACTTGAAATCATTTTTTAATCATTTCAAAAATTTCCAAACCTTCTGAATATCTTTTGAAATTCTTTGACTTTTTTCGAACTTTTTTCTAAAAATTCTAAAAAATAAAAAAAATTTGCTACCAAATCTTCCAGATTCTGAATTATTTATTATGACCTTGAATCTTCATTTAAAATTACGCTCAGGCTGCTCTTGCTGAAATTGATCTTAATCAACCTTTTTTCTGATAGACTAATGTTCAACCAAATATTCTAACTTTTAACCAAAAAAAATTCATTAAAAAAAAATGTCACCCAAATTTCAAATTGAAGATATAAATCATTTTGAATACAAAATGAAAATTCTGTGTAAATATTTTTTTTTTCAAGTTCATCTGTTCATTAGTTTGTAAGGTTATATAAATATATAATTTTCCTAAGGTTTTTAGGAAAATTTAAAATAAATTTGAAGATTTCCGATATGTAGAAGAAGTATCATTTTTTTAGTTTGTAGGATTTTGCAAAATTTTAACAAAAAATCCAGCTATTTTTAAAAATATTCAGAGAATTAGGAAAAAAAAAATGTTAACCGTTTCGAATTATTCAAAAAATTCTGAAAAATCTCTTAGGATTGAAAAAATTGCCCTTCAATCTTTCTGGTTTTTTTGACGTTTGTGTCTTTCTATTTTTTTGAACCTTTCGTACTCCTTGATAGGTTTTGAATTTTTTTTCGATATCTTGTAAAATTTACATATTATTTAAAATTTTTGAAAATATTTCTAAATTTCAAATTATATCTTGACCATTCCCAAAAATTTTCAAGCTTCTGAATACCTTTTCGAATTATTGGAATTTTTCCAACAAAATTTCTTAAATTCGAAATTCTTTTCGAAATTTACATTTTACAGTTTACATTTTGTTCAAAAATTTTCCAAACTTAAAATCATTTTTCAATCATTTAAAAAACTTTCAAACCTTCCAAATATATTAAAAAATTTTTCGAATTATTTCAAAATTTTTGTTGAAATTCTGAAAAATTCAAAAACTCATATTCTGTTTTGACAACTGTGGAAATCTTTTGAAATGCTACAAATTCTTAAAAATATCTTACTAATAATAATTTTTCAGAATGAAAAATCAGTTTGAACTTTCCCATAATTTATGAGAAATATTTTTTATAATCGTGAAACATTAAAAAAAAAATTTTCAAATTTTTTATGAAATTTTGCAATTTTGTTGCTGGAAAGATTTTGCTTCAAAATCTTTCCCGAAGATTGCAGAATATTTTTTCAAATGGCAAAAAAATTAGAGCTTCATATAGCCACAAACACGGATTTCCCGAGATCAATAGTTTCAAACTGTTTTGAGTAGTTTCAAAATAATTCCAAATAATTAATTGAAATTATATATATTATATATCATTTATCTTTATTATTCATTAACATATATATTTATTAATTTATATATAATTATATATTAATAGATATATATTTTTCTTGGTGGTTTGAAATTGTATATTTCGTCGATTGACTAATTACTTACAAGCTTTAAGAGATGCGATGATAATTTCAGCAGGTTTTAAGAAATAATGAAATTCAGGATAGTAATGATGACCTGCATGATCCAACTCATCAACATGTTCTTTTCCTTCACGAATGCAAGCCGCGGTTACTTTAACCCGAATTCCTCCTTCACCATAATATAGTCCATAAAGCTCGTGATCCCACGTCTCCAGAAATACTGCAACAATCTTACCTTCATAATTTAACACTACGTCATAATGCCTGATTAATCCAAAAAATTGATTGTGTTGATTTTTATAGCAAAAGCCTTTAGGAAATTTGAAATTTCTTATTATGCGTGATCCTTGAGTTAGTTTGGGAAATTTAAGTTTAGGCAACCCAGGTTGTCTAGGTGTAGGCGACGGAGAAGATTCAGACCTACTAGAAGGATAGCCATGATAAACAGACATGCGTTCAAGAGATTGCGAGCCGCTCTGTAAACTTTTATCTGGAAGAACAAAATAAAAATTGATAAACGTCTAATTCTTTATATCTAAATTAATGGAAATTTTGCTAATGGAACTAGTAGCTGAGGGAAGTGAATTTCAATTGATTTCGATAAAACAAATTTGGCGAGTGACGAACGGTACCTAGGATGCGGTCGCCGGCGACCAGTCGCCGGACAACTAGTCGCGGGACCAGTAGTCGCAGAATATCTAGTTGCCATTTGATTTTTTTTTAATTGTCCGAGGAAGATAATTTTTTTTTGCTTTGCTGCGACGTTTTTCAGTCTTCTTAGTTTTATTTTGTTATGATTTATAACATAACGTTTTGGAAAATAAAATTGCTAGTCGCCGGCGACTAGATGTCCTGCTTTGACCGACGAATCCCTCAAAACTGAATTTGCAATTCAGTAAATTTTACTCACTGATCAAATCATTCATTTCCACTGATTCCATCTTTTGAACTTTGAACGAAAAAAGGACAATTTTCAACCAAAAATAGTAGACTTGATTTTCCAATAGCTAAATTAATTTTTAACGAAAGGGTTGACTTATAACTAAAATTATGAACCTTTCACCAAAAGAATAAAGTTTGTAGGAAGCAGAAAAAACTTTAACTGTTTATGAAAACTGTTACGAAACAGGTTTTGTAAAAAGAAATTTTGTGTTGATATTCAATTCGATATTTCTTCTATAAATAACGAAAATAAGTTTTTCAAATCTTTCTATTGCAAAATAAGATTTTAAATTATGTTTTTCTTTAAATGAATTTTAAAGACTTTCGGTATTATCACTAATCGAAGATCATATAAATGATTTTAGATTCCGTTATATTGACATAAGTTATTTTTTTATTCTATCAAGTAAAATAATTTGTAAATAAGATAGTTAAACATCGTCATTAGTGGCATTCTAATTTCCCTTCCGTCATAACACAATAAACCTTGTATCTGTTGTTTAACCCGGTTCTTCGTATATTTGATATCGTCGCCAAAAGAACAAACAATGTATGCAGATAGTACCAGGAAATAAACCAACTAAAAATAGTAACAAAATGCTATTTTGAGCAGAAATTTGATGCCGAATTTGAAAAATGGATTTATGTGAAGCACATGGGTTAGTCATTTTTCTTAAACAATAACTTGAAAAACGAAATTTCCAATGAATTCCTTGGTCTGGCCAGGAGATTCTGTTGTGCGCATGATTTTTTTTTTCAAAAAATTTGACAAATCATAATGACAATCTACGAAATTTTCAAATGTGTAAGGTTACGGAAATGGTTGGGAAGATAAATCTGCCTAAAACAAAAGCTGATAGTACACCTGGAATAACTTAGAAGATGCACCGGAAAAACAGCAGTGAATATTTGTCGCGATTAATTGTTAAGTAGAAATCGACGTATTGGTCGTCCAAACAATGAAGGATAGCTTTCCACGTAAGCTGCGTAAAATTATTATGCTGCGTGTATTATTATTTTACCTTGAGAACTCAGAATCTGTATAAACATTCATACAAATTTTTCTTTGATTCAAGGAAATTTCTTGGCTTTTCGGAATGTTTTCCTCTTCCGATGAAAATTTCACTTTAATCTAAGCTCCTGTTCTCCATTTTGAAATTATTTTTCTTTTCGTTGAATATAAAAATTGATACTTTTTATGTGATGCGTTTTGTAGAAAGAAGTTATTTTTTAGATACGTGTATTGCTATTATCCCCGTTTCCAACTCCAAAGTATTTTAATAAGTTCCTGGATCCCTCTTTCCAACTCTCAAGTATTTTAATGAGTTCCTGGATCCCCGTTTTCAACTTCAAAGTATTTCAATAAGTTTCTGGATCGTTGTTTCCGAATCAGAAGTATTTTAATGAGTTCCTGGATCCCCGTTCCCAATCCCAAATTATTTCAATAAGTTCCTGGATCCCGGTTTCTAACTTTAAAGTATTTCAATAAGTTACTGAATCCCCGTTTCCAACTTCAAAGTATTTCAATGAGATCCTGGATCCCCGTTTCCAAATCCAAAGTATTTCAATGATTTCGTTGGACCCCCGTTTCCAACTTGAAAGTATTTCAATAAGTTCCTGGATCACCATTTCCAACTCCAAAGTATTTTGATAAGATCCTGAATCCCAGTTTCCAACTCCAAAGTATTTTCATAAGTTCCTGGATCCCCGTTTCCAAATCCAAAGTATTTTAATGAGTTCCTGGATCACCGTTTTCAACTTCAAAGTATTTCAATAAGTTCCTGGATCGCCGTTTCCGAATCCGAAGTATTTTAATGAGTTCCTGGATCCTGGTTTCCAACTCCAGGGTATTTCAATAAGTGCCTGGATCCCCATTTTCAACTTCAAAGTATTTCAATAAGATCCTGGATCCCCGTTTCCAAATCCAAAGTATTTCAATGAGTTGGTGGACCCCCTCTTCCAACTTGAAAGTATTTCAATAAGTTCCTGGATCCCCGTTTTCGAATCCAAAGTAAGTAAAACAGAAACTGATTTTTATTTATACGTAAAGTCGAGGGTAATTTTTCATTTTGTTGTAATCTAAACGTGCTAGTCGACAGATTCAAGATAAAATTCTACAATGTTAGGATTTAGATATTGTTTTTTTCTGCTTTTACGCGTGCCTAAAATTAGTTTCAAGACTATTGAAACACCCTTTACTTACCAACAGAATTCAGAACTACTGCGGTCCAGAGCAGAGCACAGATTTTCATTTTCTTTAACCGTAAAAGACACTGATTACCGAAAAATTTCAACAGCAATTCCGAAAATAAAAACTGATGAATATTCTGATGTTTCGTGACTGTCTATATTCTATTTTGGGATATCTGTGTTTTTCACTTGCCGAGCATAGATCATAAGAGGCTTTTATCGCGGAGCTTAGTGAGATGAAAATTGCTTGTCAGCATCACATTACTTACTCATTTATTAATTCCTCGGGCGTGTATTATCATTTTACCTTAAAACATAATCTCCAGGAGCACTCAAACGAAAGATTTTCTGATCGAAAATGAATTTCTTTTGCTCGAATAAAAATATTAATTGGCTCTCAGTCAAAGAAAGTTATTTTTTCAGAATTTTTCTCTTTTTATTTTCAGGAATTCTATCCATAAGTTAATCTTTTTGTTACCAATTTTCGAATTTATAATTAAACTGTTTCCTTTAGAAATTCGACTAGTTAGTTTTAAATTTAATTATTTTATTTGAATTTCGATTATTTTATTGAAAAGTCATCTTTTGTTGCGGAAAGGCAACTGTTTTGTGAAATTTTGTTTAAAATTAATTTCTTTGATTGAAAATCAGTTTTTTATTGAAAATTAAATTTGATAATGGAAAATTCAACGATTCCTTTTTTTGTCAAAAATTTATCTTTTTTGATAAACATTTAATCTCCTCGTTTGAAAATTCATCTGCTTAGTTGGAAATTTGTCTTTTCTCGGCAGCAAATTCATCTTTTGGGGGGAAAATACAACTATTGGGTCAAAAATTAATTTTGTTTCCGAAGATGCATTTCTTTATTGAAAAATTAATTTTTTTGTTGAACAATATAACTAGTTGTTGAAAATTCCCTTTTTTGGTTGAAAATAAATTATTATACATTTCATCATTTTTCTTCAGATTAAATAAATAAAAAATTGATTACCTACATCCTATACGCTGTGAAGAAAAACATTGTCTTTTAGACACCTGTATTGACACTATTTTACCCTAAGAAGCTTAGAGAAATTAATGTTTGAAGAGTACATAAATTGAAATCTCACGTTGACAAATATTTTTCAAATATTTTTCACACAAGACTTTTACGAAAATAAAATTCTTTGAATGTCACATGTTAGATAAAGCCTTTTTGCGTATAAAAAATTAATAATATGGAAATGATAAATTAATTTTTTTATTGAAAATCCAGTTATTTTCTTAAAAATTCATATTGCTTCGTAGAAAATTCAAATATTTTTGAGAAAATTTATATTTTTGGAATGAAAGGTCCAATTTTTTCGTATTCCATTTCAAATGAAAATTAATTTAGCTTGAGTAGAAACTTCAACAATTTGGTAGAAAATTCATTTTTTTCTTCTACAAAATGTATCTGTTTCGGTAGAAAATAGATTTTCCTGGTTGAGAATTAATTTTTTTCTTCCAAAATTAATCTACTTTATTATAAATTTATTTCTTCCGAGAAAATTTTTTTCTCGGAAATTGAACTGTTCAATTGAAAATTAATGATCGGTTTTGATTGGAGATTAAGCTATTTTATTAAATATTCGTATTTTGATTGAAATATTAACTTGTAAATTTTCAGCCAAAAATTGATCTTTTTTAGTTGAAAATTCATTTATTTAATTGAAAATACGTTCTTTCAGTCAGACATTCGTTTCTGCAGTTGAAACCTAAACTGTTTTGTGACGATTTTTTGTTGTTGACAATTAATCTTTTTTACTAAAAATTTAACTTTTCCATATTCAAATGAAAATACAACTTTTCTGAGTAGAAGATCAACTATAAAAGATCAATTTTATTGGTAAAATTCAACTATTTGGATAAAAATCTGACTTTTTTTGGTCAAAAAATGTATCTTTTCGGTTAAAAATAATTGTATTATGTTGAAATTTCATTTTTTCTCCAGAAAATAAATGTTTTTTGTTGAAAATTGATCATTGTTATTAAAATTGAAATCCTTCGTTTGAAACTTTTGTTTTAAATATTTCTCTTTTTAGTAGAAAGTTAATGTTCTTGGTTTCAGTGGAAAGTTGAAATACTCTGTTAAAACAGACTTTTTTTTCGATCGAAGATTCATTATTTTATTTGAAAATTCATATCTTTGTATGAAAATTCAAATATTTGTCGTAAATTATTCTTCTTGTTTTGAAGAAAATCGACCTCTTTCGTTAAATAAAAGATTCATAAATAAAAACTAATTTGTTTAACTGAAAATTTTAGTATTCCATTTTGATTGAAAACTCGTTGATCTTGAGTAGAAACTTAAAGCGTTTGGTAAAAAATTCGACTTTCCTGGTAAAAAAATGTTTCTTCTTGGTTGAAAATTACTGTTTAGTTGAAAATTAATAATTTGTTTTGATTAAGGTACAACTATTTTGATAATGGATTTAATGCATTCGTTAATTATTTCGTTAAAAATGAATGATTTTGACTGAAGATTAAACTATTCCAGTTTTGGTTAAAAATGAAGCTTTTTTAGTATAAAATTCAATTCTTTGTTCAACAGTTTTTGTAATTTTTTAAAATTCATATATTTCAGCAGAAAGTTCATCTTCTTGGTTCCGAATTTAGCGTTTTTATCAAGAATTTTTCTATTATGTTGAAATTTAAATATTTTCATTCAAACTATTAAATGTTTAGAGCTTGCCATATATATCAAAGAATCTGTATTATCATCAGAGAATAACAAAAAATATTTCACGTCTTTTCAGACTAGATGGAGCTATGAACCAAAAATTGTTTTTTTTTTCAATTTTTTGTATGAAAAAAAATGATTCAAAATAATTTTCCATATTTAGTTCAACTAAGTTATTTTACCTTGAGGAGCTCAAACGAATTATTGTTCTCAACTCCAAATTAATTCAATAAAGGCCTGGATCCCCGTTTTCAACTCCAAAGTGTTTTAATAAATTCCTGGATCCCCGTTCCCAACTCCAAAGTATTTTAGTAAGGTCCTGGCTCCCCGTTTCCAAATCCAAAGTATTTTAATAAGGCCCTGGATCCCCGTTTCCAACTTAAAAAGATTTTAATAAGGTCCTGGA
>CAKNYM010047974.1:20650-31712 GCA_932195095.1 Andricus curvator
CAAAGTATTTTAATGAATTCCTGGATCCCCGTTTCCAACTCCAAAGTGTTTTAATAAATTCCTGGATCCCTGTTTCCAACTCCAAAGTATTTGATTAGGTTCCTCGAACCCCGTTTCCAACTCTGAAGTATTTTGATAAGTTCCTGAATCCCCGTTTCAGACCCCAAATTATTTTAATAAGGTCCTGGATTACCGTTTCCAACTCCAAAGTAATTAAATAAATTCCTGGATCCCCGTTTCCAAATCCAAAGTATTTTAATAAGTTCCTGGATCCCCGTTTCTAAATCAAAAGTATTTTAATAAGTTCCTGGCACCCCGTTTCCAAATCCAAAGTATTTTAATGAATTCATGAATCCCCGCTTCCAAATTGAAAGTATTTTAATAAATTCCTGGATCCCCGTTTCCAACTCCAAAGTATTTTAATGAGTGCCTGAATTGCCGTTTCCAAATCCAAATTATGTTCTTAGCAATTGTCCGGATGTGTGTGTGGATGTGAGTGTGGATATCACACTATTTTGTGAATACGATAACTGGAAAACGGTTGCAGATGAATTGATGAAATTTGGAGGGCTTATTTTCACCACTAATATCTTCAAACTGACCCAGGGATTTCTACAAATATTCATGGAAATTTTTTTTTGCACTCAATAATATTTAAAAAATCGGTATTTCATAGTAAAAGATTTTTCATTAGCATAATTCAAAGTTAATGCAAGAACTTAAAAGACTCCTTAGTTCCAAACGAATCGATTAACCTACAATATCGATACATTTTATCGAAGAGAAGGGGAGTTATGGCAATTTATATATTTTTGAAATCGATTTTTATATATAAAAATTTTCTCATTCTAATAATTTAAAGTTGATGCATGAATAGAAAAGCCTTTTGATGCCAAATTTTCGAAAAGAATAATTCTGACAATTTTTGTAGAGAAATCATAAAGCTGGGAAAGGGATATGATGCGGCAGAACTTTTCCCTTTCCTTTTCCAGCTCAAGGAATTATCATTTCGAATACAAAATTTGATTTGTTTCATTTGTCTTTGTATTTAAGAAATTGTTCGTATTATTTTGCAATTTTGTATTTATTAGTAAATTTCTATTTTCAAATTGATCAAAATGAAGACTCTGGTTTGTCTATTATTAAAAAAAATAACTGATGCTTCATCTGTGAGGAAGCAAATAAATTTGCTAACAGGAAGCAAAGTTCTTGTGAAACGAGCACCATATAATTATAAATACAAACAAAGTGGAAACACTCCATATCGAATTCACAGCTAGTTTCAATATGTTCATGGATCTCCTCTTCAAACACCAAAGTATTTTAATAAGTTTCGGAATCTTATTTTTCAACTCGAAAGTATATAGTTTGGCGCGTGTCATGTTGATATTCTAATTCAATCATATTCATAGTCTAATAATTTTTCTACTGATCCATACAATCTTAGAAGATGCGTGATAAATCAAGACCTAATATACGTTTCGTTGAAAATGAATAATATGCTTGGATTAAAGGTAAAATTATTTCGTTAAAAATTAATTGTTTTGGTAGAAGATTCGAAATTATAGTTGAAAGTTCATCTATTTGGCTGAAAAATGGAGAAATATAAATCTTCTTGCTAGAAAACTCATCCTTATGTGTAGAAATTGAACTATTCAGTCAAAAATCTCTCTTTTTGGTGAAAAATTGATCTTTTTGTTTAGAAATGAATGTTTTTGTTCAAAAATGCATCTCTTTTGGTTTCATTAAATATTCAACTACTTGGTTAAAGTTGAACTACTTTGGTGAGAACGAATTTTCTAGTTGAAGATTTATCACGTTAGGTTAAATTACATCTCTTTGTTTCAAAATATAATAGTTTTTTAATTTCCCGTTCTTCTTTTGTTCGTTAAAAACTAATGGTTTTAACTAAAAATTAAACTATTACATTTTTGTTTGAAAATTTTTCGATACTAAGTTTGGGAGAAAATTGATCTTTTTTAGTAGAAAATTGAACTACTTGGTTGGAAGTGGAACTACTGTGTTCAAACAAAATTATTTTCATGGAAGATTTATCAGTTAAGTTGAAAATTCATCTATCTGGTTTGGAAATTGTCTTTCAAAGCGTTTACTATCCCGTCTGTATCATATAGCATTCCACCTTTGCTGTTTCTCATGCTGACAAACTCTGTACTTTTACTACCGT
The DNA here is from genome assembly GCA_932195095.1 of Andricus curvator. Taxonomy (NCBI): domain Eukaryota; kingdom Metazoa; phylum Arthropoda; class Insecta; order Hymenoptera; family Cynipidae; genus Andricus; species Andricus curvator. Next base: position 22,836 of record CAKNYM010047974.1, read on the forward strand.
CCATCTCTTTAAATAATAGTTTCTTGCTTCCTTCAAAGTCATTTTGTATTTCCTTCTCGTCTTCTCTTTTGATTTTATCTTTACTTTCCTTGACTAGTCGTTTAACTTTCCTTTTTTTGTGTCTGTAATCATTTTCAAGACTATTTCTCTCCTCATCGCTATGACCTGTGACATCGTACGCTTCTTTCTTTTCTTGTCGGGCTGCCTTAGTTTCACCATTCCACCATGCATCACCAGACTTTCTTCCTATAACCGCCGTACCACACACTTCCCTCGCAGTTTTAATAATGATGTCTTGTAACATAGTCGATGCGCCCTCTATATATTTATGGTTCATAAGAACTTTTCAAGTTGTCTCATCTATGCGTCCGTGTATCTTATTCTGAAAATCTATTCGCACTCCTGGTTTCTATAAATTTTCAATCTTGATTCGCGTTTGTTTCCTTTTTTTGTTATCTTTTTCTTCTTCATGTCTGGCCTAAGGTTATTTTGGAGACTGAAAGATAATGATCACTATTCAATTCAGGACCCCTCGTGACTCTTGCATCTTTTACTAGTTCTCTTTGTCCTTCATCCGCAATCACGAAGTCAATTATACTTTGGCTATTTCCTTTAAGCCAGGTTTAATTTTTTCCTGGATCCCCAAAATTACCTAGAACCTTTCCTGTATCTGTATTCTGACGTTGGACGCTGACCCATCTGTTCATATTTCCTAGCAGAATGATTCCTTCACCATGAACTCATGTACTTATTGTATCATTTAAAGTGTCCCAAAAGGCGTCTTTGACTTCTCTCGGATCATTATCAACTGGGGCCTAGCACGCTATGATGAATAATCTTCTGATTCCTACCTTCATTTTAGCCCACAACAATCTGCGAAATACAAAATCATGATCTTTGAGATGCTGTCTTACTTTTTCATTCATAATCAAACCGACCCCTTGACTACTGTGCGATTCAGTACCCACTTCCACTTTGTGAAAGGCATTTGATCTAGGTATTTAAATACACTTACATATCGAATTAGGATAAATGGGAACATGAATTAAAATGATTGACACACTATTTTGTTCAGAACAGTAATTATTATTGATCCAAAAAATACAAAGCCAGTAACAGTATCCAATTTAATATAACATTAAATAAAGGAAGAGCTGGAATGTATTTCTTCGTGGTTCGGTCTGATTTTTTTTCTTGGTTGACTATAATCAGATTCTGCAAAAGAATCTTTGTACATTTCTAAAGGTTTTTTATACGGCATAAATTCCATATATAAGTCCTCTTCTTCTTTTCGAGTTAATTTGAAATGTTGAGCTTGCATGCTAATATGGGTTAGTTTAACTCGCTCCCCATCCTGTGCAATATATATTCCAAAAAGTTTGTACTCAGACGGACCCAGAAAAACTGCTACAATCATTCCAGCTGGATCTACCACTACGTCACAGTTATGATGCAATAGTGGATGAAAAAGACCATCCTCGTCAATTTTAAAGAAAAAGCCTTCAGGAAATTGGACACCGCGTACTATGTGTGCTTCTGGAGGTAAGTCAAAAAACCAGCCACGCGCTTCCGGAGTGTGTTCGCAAGTAAAACCTTTGTTCAGTCTTGTATCTGGAAGAACAAATATCATCAATTATCATAGTATCATAGCATCATAGTATTAATTTTTTATTCTCCATATCATATTTGTTGCAAATTTCAAAAAGGAGATCAAAACTTGAGTCTTTGGCAGGGTTTTGATTTGCTTCCTCTGAAATCAAATGATTAAATTCATCGGATCATTAGAATTTTTCCAAAATAGGAAATTCATTTTGTTTGCATATAGAACTGCGGCTGAGAAATTATGAGAAAATTGCCGGCCATGGGACAATCAATATTTATGATTATTTTTCTTCTGTAACTAATACCCTATTCCACTATCCATTCGTAAACGTAGCATCTTTTAAATTCGATTGCTCCTCTATTTTTTCTTGGAAAAATATTGTACATTTTCGCGATGACGGTTGTTTAGTCAAATAAAATTGTATGTCCTGTTTCGATATGATGCTCAGCTAGTGCAGATTGCATGAAATGTATGAGCCTGACTTTATTGTCATTTTCCTCGATACTTTGGCTCACCGCACTCCCGGTTTCCCCAAATATAGACTCTACCACAAGAACAAGGGATCTTATATAATCCCGGATCACTGAGAGGTGCCTTTTTATATTTAGGATGGTTTACAAGTTGTCTATATTGGAAGTCTATATTGTCTATGTGTGAAGTCTATATTGGAGAAACCGGGAGAGCGGTGAGCCAACGTGTAAAGAAACATGACAGTGAAGTCAGGCTGTTATGATCTAATTGTAAACCCTTCCCAAATCCTTCCAGATTTGTCTCAATATTTGTAGAAATCTTCTAAACTGTCTTTAAACACTTCCAACTTTCCTTCGCAAATCAATTCTCCATAATAAAATGTCATTAGGAAAAATATTTTTTATTCTCTTGAAGTCTCTCAAACTTCAAAAAGTTTTGACATTTTTTGTTGAAATCTTCAAGAATGTACATTTTGTTCCAAATGTTTCATTTTTAAATTTTTGTGAACCTTTTAAAATTTCTAATTATTTTTCATTAATTTTCAAGTATTTTCAGACTGCTGTAAAATCGTCTATATTATTTTTCAAAATTCTAGGAGATAGTATTAAATGTTTTGAAATCTTTTTCATTTTTGTCATAGAATTTATGTTTTTAAATTAAAAATCAGTTTATATGATCTCAGAAATTTTAAGAAATATTTCCATTCTCTTTAAACATTTCAAGATTCTTGAACCTTTCCGATATTTTCGAAAATTGTAGAAATATTTTCAAATTATAGTAATATTTTGAAATATTTTGAAATTTTTGCAAATTTTCGGTGAAAATTAATTTGTCAACATAAAAACAATTGAGAGTTTTTCCAGGAATCTCAAGAAATTTGTTTCATTTCCTGAAAACCTCAAAAAACTTCTTAAGGAGCTTCGAAATTTTTGTCAAAATCTTCAAAAATTTAGATTTTGTTTAAAATTTTTGGAAATCTTTCCAAACATACAATCATTTTGAAAACCTCTAAACCTGCTAAATATATTTTCAAATTCTCTGAATTATTTCAAAATTTTTGTTGAAATTCTGAAAAATTCAAAACTTGCCTTCAAATCTTCCGGATTCTAGTTTGACAATTTTGAAAGGTTGAACATTTTTTTTAAATATCATCTTAAAGTTAATTTTCAAAATGAAAAAATCAGTTTAAGTTATCCCATGATTCATGAGAAATATTTTTTATTATCGTGAAACATTTAAAAAAAATTTGTTTCAAATTTTTTATGAAATTTTGCAATTTTGCTAATGGAAATATTTTGTTTGAAAATCTTTCCACTATTCTTCAAAATTTGATGAAATAATTTGAAATCTTTGTCAATTTTTTCTTAAAATAAAAAGTCAGTTTACATTTTCCCATTAATTTTAAGAAATGTTTTTATTATCTTGAAACCTCTCAAAATTAATAAAAAGCTTGTTTAATTTCCAAAGCTTCAAAAATGTACTAATTACATTTCGTATATCAAAATGTCAAAATATTTCGTTGATTGACTAAATACTTACAAGCTTTAAGAGATTCTATTATTATTCCATCAGGTTTTTCGAAATAATGAAATTCAGGATAGTAATGATGACCTGCATTATCCAACTCATCGACATGTTCTTTTCCTTCACGAATGCAAGCCGGGGTTACTTTAACCCGAGTTCCTTCTTTACCATAATATAGTCCATGAAGCTCGAGATCCCACGTCTCCAGAAAAACTGCAACAATCTTACCTTCATAATTTACCACTACGTCATAATGTAAGAGTAATGCAATAAATTGTTCGTGTTGATTCTTATAGTAAAAGCCTTTAGGAAATTTGAAATCTCTTATTATGCGTGATCCTTGAGGTAGGTAGGGAAATCTAGGTTTAGGCGACCAAGGTTCTCTAAGTTCAGGCGACGTTGGCGGAGGAGATTCGGACCTACGAGAAGAATAGCCATGATAAACAGACATGCGTTCGCGAGAATGCGAGCTGCTCTGCAAACTTTTATCTGGAAGAATAAAATAAGAATGGATAAACTTCTAATTTTTTATATCTAAATTAATGGAAATTTTGCTAATGGAACTAGTAGCTGAGTGAAGTCAATTTTGACTGATTTCGAATAAACAGATTTGGCGAGTGACGAACGGTACGTGTGATGCGGTCGCCGGCGACCAGTCGCCGGACAACTAGTCGCGGGACCAATAGTCGCAGAATATCTAGTCACCAGACGTAGTCTTCAGAAAATTCAGTCGCCGAAACGTCATGTGACAAATCGTAACAAATTAAACAATAAAAGAAACAAAAAATGTCTACACATGCAAGAAGGATCCCGATAAACATCTACGTGAAACCGATTTGGAAAAACAGCGCACGTTCGAAATACAAGTTTGTGATTCGATTTTTTTTCAATTATCCGAGGAAGATAATATTTTTTGCATTGCTGCAACGCTTTTTAGTCTTCTAAGTTTTATTTTGTTATGATTTATAACATAACGATTTGGCAAATAAAATTGCTAGTCGCCGGCGACTAGATGTCCAGCTTTGACTGACGAATCCGTCAAAACTGACTTTGCAATTCAGTTAATTTGACTCACTGATCAAATCATTTATTTTCATTGATTCAATCTATTGAATTTACAACTGAAGAAGGTCGATTATCAACCTATAATGGGATAGTTAATTTTTAATTGCCAAAATTAATTTTTAACGGAAGGGTTGACTCATAACTAAAATTATGAACCTTTCACCAAAAGAATGAACTTGGTAGAAAGCAGATGAAATTTCAACCAAATAGTTCAATTTTTGTAAAGAAAAGTGAATTTTTTGCCCAGAAGATTAATTTTCAATCGCAAAATAATAATTTTCAACAAAAAATGTAGTGCCCTGGTGAAAATTTTTTTCACATGAATGTACAACATTTCTACAATCTGCCAAAAAAATTAATGTTAAACAGACTAGTTCAACTTTTCACCAAGTATTCAAATGTTGAATCAAAAATATTAATACAAAATTAACAATAGCAACTTACTTTAGAACGACATCAGGTAAAAAAAAACACAAGAATGGCTCAAAAGTAAAAAGATTCAATTTGTACCGCAAAATGACAAGTTACGAAATTTTTAAATATGTAAGGTTACGAACATGGTTGGGAAGATAAATCTGACGAAAACAAAAACTGATTGTACACCTGGAATAACTTCAAAGATGCAAAGAAAAAACTGAAGCTAATTTTTGTCGCGAGTAATTGTTAAGTAGAAATGGACGTATTGGTCGTCCAACGCGTGAAGGATAGCGTTCCAAGCAACCTGCGTAAAATCGAAGGTAATGGTCTATTCGCTGTAATGTAAACGCGCTATTCAGTAGATTCAAAATAAAATTCTAAAATATTAGTAACTGCATTTAGATATTATTTCTGGTTACTCTTTTACACGTGCCTAAAATTAGTTTAAAGACTTTTGAATCACTCTTCACTTACCAACAGAATTCAGAACAACTACTGCTGTCAAGAGCAGAGCACAAATTTTCATTTTCTTGAACCGTATAAAACAATGATTACAATATTTAAAAGCACTTTTGAAAATAAAAACTGATAAATATTCTGATGTTTCGTGACTGTATATATACTATTTTGGGATATTTGTCTTTTCCACTTCCCGAGCATTGATCATCGAAGGCTTTTATCGCGGGGCTTCGGGAGATAAAAATTGTTCGTTAGCATCACGTTATTTATTCTTTTATTAATTTCTCGCGCGTGTATTATACTTTTACCTTGAGACAGAATCTCTGGGAACACTGAAATAAAAGATTTTTTGATTGAAAAATGTCTGTGAATCAAATAAAAATATTAATTGGCTCTCAGTCAAAAAAATTTATTTTTTCAGAATGTGTCTTTCTTCGTTACTAATTCTAAGATTTAGAATTAAACTTTTGCCGTTAGAAATTTTACTAACTAGTTTGCAATTTGATTATTTTGTTTGGAATTCAATTATTTTGTTTGGAATTCAATTATTTTATTAAACTAGCTGTGAATCCTCATAGAGGAAGTATTAGTTATTTTTTTTCGAAAACAGAAAAAAGAAAGTCTTCATTTTGATTAATTTAAAAATAGAAATTTACAAAAAATACAAAATTGCAAAATAATACAAACAATTTCGTAAATACAAAGACAAATCAGACAAATTAAATTTTCGAAATTATAATTTTGTGAGCTGGAAAAGTGAAGGGAATAGTTCTGTCGCTCCCTATTTACCTATTTCATTGAAAATTCAATTTTTTTATTGAAAATTGAAATTTTTTCTTAAATTGTTTTCAGTTATTCAATTTTTTCATTGAAACTTTTTCTCTCTGAATAATTCAAATTATTTCGTTAGAAATTGTAATAATTTTTCAAAAATTATATTTTTTTTGCAGAAATTAAAATTTGTTGTTGAAAATTTGTCTTTTTTGCATTGAAAATTTGTTCTTTTTCATCCAAAATTTATCATTTTGGATTTTTTGTAAAAGCAACTGCTTGATTTCGAAGAATCAACTAATTTGTTGTATATTCGTCTTTTAAAATAGCAACTTCGTCTTTTTAAATTGAAATCTCATTGAATTTTTTTGTTGGCAAAGAAGTGCAACTATTTGGTTGTGCATTTGAATATTCTGTTCAGAATTAAACTATTTTTTCACATTATTTTTTCACATTATTTTTTCAATAATTGAACTGTTTTATTGCAATTTATTCCTTTTTGAATAAATTAAATTCTTTTGTTGAAAACTGAAGTATTGAAAAGATTTTTTTTTATTTGAAAATTTATTTTTTGGTAGAAAAAGAAATTTTTCAAATCTTTTATTCTCTTGTCAAAAATTTGAATGTTATGTTGAAAATTTGTCTTTGTAGATTTGAAATTCGTTCTTTTTTACGTTTCGCGAAAATTTGAGGAAAGTGCATGATTGACAGAATTTTTTTTATCACAGCGAGAAAAATTCAGTAAATTCAATACATTTCTCTTGTGAAAGATTTGCCTATAATTTTGAAAATTTCCTTAGAAATTCATTTAATCTCCTGGTTCGCTATATCATCTGTTTGATTGAAAATTGATTTCTCTGCTCAACAATATAACCATTTTGTTGAAAATTCCCTTCTTTAGTTGAAAATTAATTATTACTTATTTCATAATTTATTTAAATAATAACTTTTTATTTTGTAGTTATTTTTCGTTAATTTGAATATAAGGAATTCATTATCTAAATCTTATACGCTTTGAAGAAAAATATTGTTTTTTAGACACCTGTATTGACACTATTTTACATTACGAGGCTTAAAAAAATTAATGTTTAAAGAGTACACAAATCGAAATTCCACTTTGACAAATAATTCTTCTCATGTCACATGTTAGATAAGGCCTTTTTGCGTATAAAAAATGAATACTATGGTAATGAGAAATTAATTTTTTCATTGAAAATTCAGTTATTTTCTTAAAAATAGAATATAAAATGTTTTTCAGAAAATTTATATTTTTGGAATAAAAAGTCCAATGTTCTTTTAAACATTATATTTGTTGAAAATTCGTGGCTTTTTTGGTAAAAATTGCACCTTTTTTTGGTGGAAATGTCCCATTATAGTTAAAAAGAAATCATCCGTTTTGACTGAAAAATCAACTACTTTGGTAGAAAATTTTCGTTTGTTGGATGAAAAATTTTGTTGAAAATTAGTGTCTTTTTTGTTAAACAGTTATTTGTTTTACCGAAAATTAAAGTGTTCCATTTTGATTGGAAATTCATTCTTTTTTAGAAGAAACTTCAACTACTTGGTTGGAAAGTCGACTTTTCTGATGAAAAATGTATCTTCCAACTCCAAAGTAATTCAATAAATTCCTAGAACCCCGTTTCCAACTTCAAAGTAGTTTATTAAATTCCTGAATCTCCGTCTTCAACTCGAAAGTATTTTATTGCGTTCCTGAATACCCAATTCCAACTCCAAAGAAATTCAATAATTTTCTGGATCGCCGTTTCCAACTACGAAGTGTTTTAATAAGTTCTCGAGTCCCCCTTTCCAACTCCAAAGTATTTTATTAAGTTTCTGGATCCCCGTCCTCAACTGCAAAGTATTGTATTGCGTTCCTGAATACCCAATTCCAACCCCAAAGAAATTCAATAATTTTGTGGATCGCCGTTTCCAACTACAAAGTGTTTTAATAAGTTCCCGAGTCCCAGTTTCCAACTCCAAAGTATTTCATTAAGTTTCTGGATCCCCGTCTTCAACTCTAAAGCATCGTATTGCGTTCCTGAATACCGAATTCCAACTCCAAAGAAATTCAGTAAATTTCTGGATCCCCGTTGCCAACTCCAAAGTGTTTTAATAAGTTTCCGAGTCCCCATTTCCAACTCCAAAGTATTTCATCAAGTTTCTGGATCACCGTCTTCAACTCCAAAGTATTATATCGCGTTCCTGACTACCCAATTCCAACTCCAAAGAAATTCAATAATTTTCTGGATCGCCGTTTCCTACTACACAGTGTTTTAATAAGTTCCCGAGTCCCCGTTTCCCACTCCAAAGTATTTCATTAAGTTTTTGGATCCCCGTCTTCAACTCCAAAGTATTGTAATGCGTTCTTGAATACCCAATTCCAACTCCAAAGAAATTCGAGAATTTTCCGGATCGCCGTTTCCAACTACAAAGTGTTTTAATAAGTTCCCGAGTCCCCGTTTCCAACTTCAAAGTAGTTTATTAAATTCCTGAATCTCCGTCTTCAACTCGAAAGTATTGTATTGCGTTCCTGAATACCCAATTCCAACTCCAAAGAAATTCAATAA